>LPNX010223461.1:129049-157876 GCA_001517045.1 Pseudotsuga menziesii | reverse complement strand
TCGTTGGATGCGGAATTAATTTCGCATCTTTAATTTTGCATCCAACGAGCTCCCCTGCTTGAAATTTGAGTAAAAACACAGGGATATATGTCGAAAATACGAACAAAAAAAGTAGTTTTCTTTTATGAAAAATATGTTAATTCAACCATTATGGTTGACTCATTTTATTGAAATTCTATTGGTTCTTGAATTCCAACTCGCAAATTTTATTGTTGGCGTGTTTTCTTATAAGGCCTATTTTAGATCCCAAATTTCCTCTAATGACCTGGCTTTGTTCACAAATATTTTTCACTTTTTGCGAAACATTAGTAATTTCATTGTCTATTTGAATTTCTTCTAGAACCATGGTATCTGCTAAATTTCTATCACTTATTAGAGAATGAGGATTTTCATCACATTCTGAAGTATTACATTCTATGAATTCAAAATTGATCTTATCTTCTTTACCTGATAAACATCTCTTTAAAAGCATTACAAACAGAGTGTTCAAGGGACTTACCTTCATACTCACATGGATCTTGTACTGACCTTTTGATGAGGTATTCTTATGCTTCTTTTTCTTCATCTAAGTTTAGCTTATTTATTTTGAACGATAATTCTTCAACTGAGTTGCACTTTCCTATTTTCTCCTTTTGGAGATTTGCTAGATCTTCAAGCATTAATTCCATAACCTTTGCTTCTTCTTTATTAGAGTAGAGTTGTTCTAATCTAAGCCATAGTTCCTTAGTTGACCTGCACTTCCCTATCTTTTTCTTTTGGATATATGTTAGGCCTTCAAGGATGGCTTCCATAGCCATAGAATTATTTTTCTTTGCTTCCTTCTGAGCTGTTGTTTTCACTTTCTTTGGAGGTGTATATACAATAACAACTGATTGCCATATACCAATTCTTTCTGCCTCAAGATAAGCATGCATTCTCATTTTACAGATCAAGTAATCTAACTCACACGACAATGGTACTCCATTCATTGAGAACTCCATGGTCTGTCAAGGATCTCCTTCAAGGTGGTAAGGATTTCTTATGAAGACCTTCTCTAATACCAATTGTTGGACACACCGAGCACACTGAGTGGGGGGATGAATAGTGTGTATAGCTTTTGTTATTTTTCAGCATTAACAATCATCAGCAGCTTATTCAATATTATGCAAAGTACATTATTATCATCATATCAACAATTATAGCCCATCATAACATAGGAATCATAACAAAACACAATACACAAGACTTTTACGTGGAAACCCAAGTCCTGGGAGAAAAATAACGGAAGCATTTATAATAATAGTTTTCTAGCAACAACTGGAAGAAGGAAACAACCCCCTTGTTACATTGACTTCAATTCTCCAGCTACAACTAAAGGGAGGCTACAACCCCCTGATTTACAGGTTGCAACCTGAAAGAATCCCCAGCTCCCTAGATTTCCTTGCCCCGTCCTACCACCTTGATATGAAGACAGAAACTACTAAATCACAACTGCATAAATCATGCGGACCTGCTAACCAACACTTCTACCGCACTGCACAACCATTATCACTACTAACCATTGCTCACCATTTGATCGCTACTCATCAACTGACCAATGCACCACAATTGTACCACACTGCTCATCAACCTGTACAATCAATCTGTTCAATCAAGCTGTAACAATCAATCTGTTGCTCACATCATCCAACTTAGTCAATCTTAGTCTAACCAACTACTCACCAAACTCGGTCACCTAAGTCAAACCAACTGCTCATACAACTCATCCAATCCGAGTCGAACCAACTGCACATAAGGCAACATGTGTCAATCCTAGTCAACTAAACCAACTTGTACCAAGCTACTTATGTACATGTGTCAAATCAACCATATACTTGTGTGAATCTAATCAAGTTCTCTAACAGTCAACCAACCCTTCTTACTTGGCCTAATTCATCAAGTAAGAGACACATTTGAGAAACCAAGAGACTTCGCATACGATCAACCAAACTCTCCAATCACACTCAACTCGATGACACCACAACCAACCTCAATCAGAATCAAGGAAGACTTGAAGTTAAATTAGATAAACCTCAATTAACTAACCTCGGCCAAGAAGATAAAAGACTTAACTAACTATGCAAACTCAGTCAATCTCATAAACTCTTAGACACAAAAGGATTTTTCACTCCACTCAAATCAAGTCATCAAATGAAACAAATATCAACCAAGGTCACTTACAATACTGTCAAAGGTTGTCATTAACAATCAATAACAATTAAGCTCCACTTAGGTCAAAGACACAATGATCAACACTTGTCAAACTAGGTTTCAAATAAAACACTTAGGTTGATCAAAGAGATCACTCACAATATCTATTACTTACATGTCAACTTCTCATTCAATACTACACTATATGATAGTCAAGATAAACACGAAGATCTATGCCAACAATATCCAAGATAATCATCAAGATCTATATCAAGGTCACATCAAGATACATGTCAAGATAACCATCACCGTAGCCTCCATAATATATTCAATGACTTCAAAGAGATATATCAATATATAGCCTCACATACTAAGATCAAAGATGAACTCTATCCATTAGAGACATGTGTCATTGCAAGAGAAACCCAAAAGCATGAACCATACATTTTCGAATATCACAAGATGAATAAATAATAGACAACCCAAAATAAACTCTAGATCATGTCATCACATAGCCATCGCAACAAGCTTTCTAACAAGCCAAGAATTTTGTAATTTTGATTCTGTATGAGAAAGTCATGACACTTTTAGTGAATCTCTTCAATCCTCAAAGATGCCCAAAAATTTATTCACAAAGTTTCGCACTTTTCTCCAAATGTTGTGAAATACCAAAGAGAGACGTGATTGATGAATAAATGAAATGTTTGATCTTCTATGTATACACAAAACTTCAAATTTTAATTGACTATGCCAACATGTATATACCAAATTAATAATTAATTAAAGTAATTGATTTTTTTTTGGTCGACTGACCCAAAAGATGAGGTAAATTTGTCTTCACAAATGAAAAAATTAAAATATCTTCAATCATGAGGAGTTAGGAAACACTCCATATATCAACGAAAAGGGCTTGACAATGACCATAATCTTATGGAGGGATTATTTGCAAATACTTGGTCCATTACCCTTAAATTCTTCAATTTATATAGGATGTCAAAGACCCCACACATAAGGGTGCCAAAGACCATGTTACCTTATGCATAAGTTCCAAGGTCAAAGGCTTCAATGGACATTGTTGCCTCCTTTCACACACTTGGGGTTAAATGCAGCAGAAATCTTCAAGCTGCTAGGTGTGTCATTGGGAGCAAGTCTTGAGTCAAGTACTGTCACTTGATCTTGACTCCTTCGTTTAGGCCAAACTCCTAATGCAGCCAAGGTCGGTGGTCCCTAAGAAAGAGTTCAACTAAGGTTCTTTTATATTTTAGTTGTTAATGACGAAATTAAGTTGTTTTGGGAGTTTTTTGGTAAATAATTATGTCCCAAGATCGATGCAAAATAGTTTAAACATTTAACAACATATAACATGAATATATAAAGATTAATACTGACACATGTTAAATTAGATGAATAAAAAGATTGTTGTGTACTTAGATCAGTACCAAATGGAGTCAAAATGCTGCTGCAAAAAAAATGTTTTGCAATGTGTCTTGGTCAGTTTTAATTATTAAAGATGAGTTGATTTAAGGGAAGGGGGATTCTCGATATACTTATAAAGTACTGAGAATATGTCCGAAGAGATGTCAGAATTGGTTCCTCACTTGGAAATGTGGTTTGAATCGGAGTCTCTGAGAAGGTGTTCAACATTACACCAACAAGGGTGTAGCCTAATTGTATCTTGATGTCGCTATTCAGTGGTTCTCGCTTCCTTTGAGAAATTTTCCCAATAATGTCAAAAGGTGTTGTGCCGGATTTTTGCAATGTTTTAAAGGTTGTTGATTTTATTATTGTGAATTAATTATTTAAATATGAAGAATTGATCAATGTGCATTCCTGCATTTGATTATCTCAAAGCTCAGGGTGAACCTGCGATGGGCAAGAGCATACACCGGAATGGAAAAATGATTGTTTCAATTGTATAATGAAGCAAAGAAATTGTGGCAGCAAAATACAACTAAAGCCTAAAAGAATCCACAGGCTATGTGTCACTTTCTGATCATCAACCAATAATTGACATTAAGTCTTTGGTTGGTGGAGAGAGCATACTCCGTGGCAACGAGCAAGGGAACAAAAATATTTAAACAACTTTAAAGATGGAAATGAAAAGAAATAATTAACTAATACATCCTTTAAAGAAAGCGGATTGTGTGTGTGTGATTGTTAGAAGAAATTAAGCGATGAAAGAGACACCACCAATCCCCCCAGGGAGGATGAAGTGTGGGCATTGTGTAGCCCACTTACTTTCTTTATTAATTATGATTACAATATCAGAGAAATTAAATTAAAAGATGTCTTAGACCCTATAAAACAGGTCTAAATACTTATACAACTTTATGGAGTGAAGGGGAATGAAGAAGAGGGGAAAACTGGGGGGGTTTGGTGTTTTGGGAGACCCAAAACTCAAATTTTGAGCAGAGATTCCTCCTCAATTTTCTTTGGACCTGCTAAAAACCAGCAAGTTAAATTATTAGAATGTGATGGAATGAATGAATAAAAGATAAAAACTAAAACTAATTTCAGTATTTGCAAAAGATTGGATAAATTTACTAGTTTTAGAGTACTGAAATTACAACTTTAGATTCAGTAAAAGATGATTCTTTTTAAGCACTTCTTGTTCGGGTACAAAGGGTACTCCCAAAAGACCTAACACCTTGAGCAACCGCTTCACACAACTAGATCACAGATCAGCACGCCGATGTTTGTCACGTGGTTAAAACTCTCGAGAGGGAAACAATCCATGGCCCCAACCAAATAGCTACTTGGAGCAATTTATTATGCAAAAGAAATAAAGTTACATATGAGCTTCTCATAATCAATCAACTAGCCAAGGACCTTCCTTACTCTTTAAATAGATATCATGGACCAATCAGGTGTTAAGCCACGGATCAATGGTAGGTATGATCTAAGAGAAGTTGAACCATCAGATCACTTTATGTCTAGAGCATATTGTGACCGTCGGATTAGAATATTTACAAATGTATACTAATGCATACTAAAGAAACACACTTTACCTAACGGATATATTACACAAGTTGATCTTAACTAACTCCTAAGTGTCTAAATATCCTAACATCCCTCCTTAAGAACAACTTGAGATAGGATTGAAGGATTTACAAAAGTGACACTATTAGGAGAAGAAATGAGGCATTAGAGTCTCTCCCCCCTTAAGGACACATTCCTGAACTCCTAACATAGATTGAAGTTTAGAAAACTTCGCTTCTGTAAGAGACTTGGTGAAGATGTCTGCAACTTGATAATCTATAGGGCAATAGAGCATTTCAAAAACTCGATCATGAACAAGATTTCTGATGAAGTGCATGTGTAGCTCAATGTGTTTGTTGCGTTGATGTAGAACTGGATCTTTGGAAAACTTGATGGCACTTTAATTGTCGCACCAAAGTGGAGTAGGCTGTTGCTGCTCAAATCCAAACTCTGAGAGGATCTGTCGAAGCCATAAAGCTTCCTGACTGGCATTAACTGCGGCTCGATATTCTGCTTCTGCTGAAGAAAGAGCAAAAGCTTCTTGTTTCTTACAAGCCCAAGTGATAGGTCCAGATCCCAGACTGAAAACATAACCTACAGTAGACTTTCGATCACCAGGATCACTGGTCCAATCTAAATCAATGAAACCAACCAACAAAGGTGTCCCCCCTGTACTGTAATGAATCCCAAAGTGAATTGTACCCCGAATATATCAAAGTATTCTTTTTGTTGCTTTCCAGTGACTTTCATGAGGTGTTTGCATATAGCGGGCAACACAACCAAAGGCAAAGGAAAGGTCAGGACGAGAATGAGTCAAGTATAAGAGACTACCAACAAGCTGACAAATCAAGGTGGCATCTATTTCAGGGGAAGTACAAGTGGCAGAAAGTTTGACTCCAGACTGGAAGGGAGAAGGGGTTGGTTTACAATCTTCCATTCGGAAGCAACGAAGTAGGTCACAAGCATACTTAGACTGGGAAAGAAAGATTCCTTCTTTGGTTTGCAAGACTTGGAGACCAAGAAAATAATGCAAATGTCCTAAGTCTGACATTTCAAAATTTTGCTTAAGACTGGATTTCACATGAGTTATAAGTTTAGGGTCACTACCAGTAAGGATAAGATCATCAACATAAAGAACAAGTATGATGAGATGGTTTCCTAGTTTCTTGGTATAGACATTGGGGTTAGAATGGCATCTAGAAAAACTAGTGTCAAGGAAAAAACTATCCATTTTGGCATACCAAGCTCTAGGAGCTTACTTAAGGCCATATAAGGATTTCTTAAGGAGACAGACAAGGCTAGAGTTATCCTGAACATATCCAGGAGGTTGTTCCATGTAAATTTCCTTCTGTAAATCACCATGTAAAAAGGCAGACTTTACATCCATTTGATGGACTTCCCAGTTATGTAAGGCTGCAAGGGAAAGAACAAGGCAGATGGAATTCATTTTTGCGACAGGAGAAAAGGTTTCATTGTAGTCAATCCCTTCAACTTGGGAAAAACCTTTGGCAACTAACCTTGCCTCAAGTCTTTCAACACTTCCATCTGATGCATACTTAGTTCTGTAGACCCATTTACATCTGACAAGTTTTCTTCCTTTTGGAAGAGGAACAAGATACAAAGTATCGTTCACCATTAATGAACGATATTCTTCATCCATAGCTGCATCCTAATCTGGATTTCCTGAAGCTTCTGCAAAAGTTTCTGGATCATGATTCTCGAAAACTTGAGCCAAAAGAGAAGAGACTCGCTGAAACTAAAAACGTGTTCGACGTTGATCTCTAGGATCACCGACAAGATCATCAGCTGCTTCACATGTTGAACGGACCCATCGAGGAAGCATTGGTGCTAGTGCAATTGGAGGAACATGAGCAGGCGGAGGTGGATTTTCATCCTCATTGTCATCATCAAAAACTGGAGTTGGAAACCTGTTAAGGAAGTTGGAACAAGAAGAAGAAGAAGAAGGAACAATCGTTGAATCAGGCTCGCAGGCCAAAGATGGCACACCCGCCAAGTTAGGCTCACAGGCCAAGAGATTTTCATGAAATTTAACATATCTTCTAATGATTATATCATGTGAATGGGGCTGAAGAAGTCTATAACCTTTTACATCTTCAGAATATCCAACAAATATGCACTTTCCACTTTTAGGCTGCAATGATTTCCGTTTTTCATCCGGAATGTAAACCCATGCTTCACAACCAAACACGCGAAAGTGACTTACATCTAGTTTAATTTTACTCCATGCTTCTTCCAGTGTTATACCTTGTAAAACTTTAGTGGGTGTGCAATTAACTATGTAATTTGCACAATTTATGGCCTCAGCCCAATATTGAAGACTTAGTCCCTTAGATTGGATCATACAATTAGCCATTTCTTTTAAAGTACGGTTCTTCCATTCAGCTACACCATTTTGTTGTGGTGTATATGGAACAGTGTGTTGTTGTTGGATTCCTTGTGCAGTGTAGAAAGTAGTGAACTTGTTGTTAACATATTCTCCTCCATTGTCAGATCTTAACTTAATAATTTGATGACCAGATTGTTTTTCAACAAAGGCCTTGTAGGCCAAGAACATGTTAAATACTTCGCTCTTAAGTTGTAGGAAGTAAACCCAAGTGCGTCTGGAGTAGTCATCAATGAAAGTTAAGAAATATTTGAAACCAGAAAAGGAAGCAGATGGAAGAGAACCACACAAGTCACTATGCACAAGCTCCATTGGAATCGAGGCGTGCCAAGAGGCACGTTTGTCAAAACTATCCCGATGATGTTTTTCGAGTACACAACCGAAACAAACACCATCCTTGCAAGATACCATCGGAAGACCAGTCACCATATTGTCTTTACATAGTTGTTGCAATGAGTGATAATTTAAGTGACCAAATCGCTCATGCCAAAATTTGCTCAAGTTATCACTATGAGCAATAAAAACTGAAGGAAAAGGTGATGACCCAAAGTTGTTAAATTTGTACAACCTGGTAATATCATCAACAGTTCCAGTAGCAAGGGCATTTTGAAGATTTTTAGAATCCTTGATTACAACTTGGTGAGGTGTAAACGTCATAGTTTTACCTTCACCTAAATGAGTAATTTGATAGACTTATAACAAATTGCAGGAAATTTTTGGAACATATAGTACATCACTGAAATGACCATTTTCTACTGGAACTATTCCAGATCCTACAACACTTAGAAATCTATCATCACCAACAAATATTTGTTTGGTGTTACATTCATGCATAGTAGAAAAGATAGCTTGATCTGTAGCCATATGATAAGATGCTCAAGAATCAATGAGCCATTTAATTGAAGCAGTATAAGAGTAACCAGAAGCACAAAGTGCATGTCCATGAGAGATGGATTCTGAAAATGAATCTAGGCTGATGTGATGCTTCTTCATTGCTGCTTCCAAGGCTGCCATCTTCTTGAAACACTTAGATTCATCATGATTATCTTTCCCACAAAAATTGTAATGACGCTCAGTCTTATTTTCGTTTGTCTTGGATCCTTTGATCCTTTGTCATTTTTTAAAGGAGCTGACTGAGAGGGTTTGGGACCCTTGTTGTTTGGCCTTATTATTGCGAAAATTTTGTTTCTTGGGAGCGTTGGACTTTTCTTTTTGTTGGGACAATAAGGCTTTCCCAGATGTATCTGCATTGTTAATTATTCCAAGATGAATAAACTTATCTTGCTCTCTAATTAAGGAATCACAAAAAGATTCAAGACTAGGCTCTTGATAGCTAGCTGCAATCAAAGATTATTTTATGAACTAAAATGTAGATACAAAAACAGAATATGCAAGTCCAAGTTTGGAAAGAATATGATAAATACAGTGTTTGTCTTCTTTCTTAATCTTGCATTCTGCACATAAGAGTCTAAGAGTTTTATACTTAGATAAATAGTCTTGAATGCATGAAAAATCATTTGGATTCAAGGAACTCAACTCATTCTCAAGTTGATGACCCTGAATTTCATTGTGTTTACCAAACATAGATTCCAACTTTTTCCAAGCTTTATTAGGTTCATCAATTCCAAATATGTGGAATCACAAATCAGTAGAGATTGACATCCCAATCAATCCACAAGCTTCATCACATCTATTTGCCCATTTAATTTTCTTATCATCATCAGTGGGTTCTGTTTCTTTCTCTAAGATTATCCTGAAAAGTCCCCTACTTCGCAGAACATCCTCCATACAAGATTTCCATGAGAAATAGTTAGAACTTGTAAGTATAATATCACAAGGGGCGACCATACTGTAGAATAATGACTGAAAGAACAGAAACTAATTGTCTGGATGCAAAGAGCTCGAAAAAATATGTGGTTTTAAAAAAAAAACAGCAAAACTGATTCTAGATGATGAAGTTATGTTTAATCAAAGAAAATGTTGAAAATGCCCCCAATAGTGACGTGGCAGATATTAACTTGACCAACTAAAAAAAAGAACCCCCCTCTTGCCAAGATCAACCTTTAACAATCACTTTACAATAAAGTTGTTTTTAAGTGAATCACTTTTGTAGAATAAGTGATGTTTACTTTTACAATAATGTTACTTTAAATAGCGCGACAATAAATTAAAAGACTTAAGTGACTCACTTTCTATTTTATTTTATTTAAGTAAGATGCATTTTTACAATAAAGTAACTTGAAAATAGAAATTGCATGCACTAAAAAGTAGCTTAATAAGACTTGAACTCAAGACCTATTAAGGAATAAAGCAACTTTGGACCAAGTGAGCTAAGTTTAAAAGGTACGTAAAAGAATGGAAAGAGGAAGGGGTTTTTTTTGTTTTTACTCTTCTCTCTCATTTTCCATGCTTGCCTTTTTTCCTTTAGATTTGTCAAAATGGGTGTTTCTGGATCAAACGAAAACTATTTCCCAATGGAAACGGCACTTCGGACACAATGGAACGGCTCCCACAAGCCACAAATGCATAGAAACTCTAGAACTAAAAACCATTTCAAAGTTTCGGCAACACCAGGTGCAGATCTTGATCAAAACCGAAAGCGGCTCTTCATAAACGCTCTGATACCATGTTCAGGTACACAAGGTACTCCCAAAAGACCGAACACCTTGAGCAACCGCTTCACACAAATAGATAACAGATCAACACACCGATGTTTGTCACGTGGGTAAAACCCTCGAGAAAGAAACAGTCCACGGCCCCAGCCAAATAGCTACTTGGAGCAAATTATTATGCAAAAGAAAGAAAGTTACATATGAGCTTCTCATAATCAATCAACTAGCCAAGGACCCTCCATGCTCTTTAAATAGAGATCATGGACCAATCGGGTGTTAAGCCACGGATCAATGGTATGTATGATCTAAGAGAAGTTGAACTGTCGGATCACTTTATGTCTAGAGCATATCATGACCGTCGGATTAGAATATTTACAAATGCATACTAATGCATACTAAAGAAACACACTTACCTAACGGATATATTACACAAGTTGATCTTAACTAACTCCTAAGTGTCTAAATATCCTAACACTTCTAAAACTAAATTATCTAATATGCTAAATAAAAAGATGAAATTATCAGACTTTTAAATCAGATCTATCAAATTTACATATTCAAGCTAAGTAACCGGACAAAGGAAAGAGAATTGTTTTGAGAAGATGGAGAGCAACTTCAAGTCGTGCTTGATCTTCTTATGAAAACTTTGGAGACACTATAGAAATAAGATGAAATTTGAGAGATTCTCAAAGAAGAAGATACAGCTGAGTTCAAATTCTCCTTTGAAAAAGTAACCTGCAAAACAAATCTATGAGAAATCCCTGCATAAAAAGAGTTAGATCTAATGTACTCAAAAACAAGAAATGAGAAAGAGTTGAAATACAACTGAGTATGAACAACTACTCTCCTATCTCTTGAGATCAAAATACCAGTAAGAAAATTACAGCAGTAAATGCCTACTCTATGTGCCTTAGGATGACCTTCTAAGCTAGATCTAATAGCAACTTTAAGCAAAAAGGAAGAAACAATTCAGAAATTTAACAATGTCACCTTAATACTTGCAAGCAATCATCTCATAACACAGAGTAGACCCCCAAAGTCTGCACTTTTATTCATCAAATAGCAACAATACAAAATAGTAGAGATTTCTTGCATCCATCCAAACAAAGGAGGAGAACCCAAGAGGGTGGATTTGCCAAGTGTGAGGTGGTTTTAGGGGTTGAGAAAATGGTGGGAGGAGGTTTGAATTCATGGGAGGGAAGGCTACCACCTATATTGAGGTATCCCACATGGTTTGGGAAGCCTTTACCTCCTCTAACCACTTCATCCAAGTGGAAAACCCACCTCAATGAGTGAATTCGCCCCTCCTTTTGTGGAAATGATTTGTAGCCCCTCTTTTGATGGTTGAAGATGCTCCTCTGTGCTCATAAATGTCCCAAACAATATCCTCAACAACTTTGACACCTTAGAGAGAAGCCCCAAACAAGCTGCCTTTGATTTAGGATTGGGGTTTTCTCCTATTATTCCATTTATTTGACCCTTTGAGCCATTTTGGAGAGAAAATCCAAATTAATAATTGAAAATTACTAAATTGACTCTCAAAAGTGGGTTAGGGGTTAAGTTAGGTACTTGGGTTCAAAAATGAGCATCCCCATAACTAAATTGGATCCCTAGGCCCAAATTTATGACCTTATCGATGATTTTATTAAAAAACTAAAAATTAAAAAATCCTAGGGGGTACTTATCGAATGTTCACGAAACTCTGGACATTTAACCAGCATGGTATAATACATAGACCCTAGGATTTAATAACCTTTATGAGAAAAATGTTACCAAACTCACCATCCCGACTTTGGAGGATTTTGAGTGAAAAACTTGAAAATTATTTGTCACTTAAAAAAGCAGCATATAATTAACAAGGGAAAAAACACTCAAAGATGATGACCTTGATGAGCAATTCTAAGAAGGCCGACCCTTTTACATTAAAAAACCCATGCTATGTCATTTATTACAATTCCCTCGAAAGGGTATGAACATCTAAAAGAGGCCACAACCGGCCCTAATGAAACCATGGAACGTTCGAGCACTAAGTAAAAACAAGTGATTTGTTCTGATCCTTGGTCGCTAACTTGAAAGATCCCCTAAGTGCAACTTAGTGGATAACAGAGACCATCAAAGGCATGAGGGCTTCAATGGTTTTCATATCCACAGACTTCACATCATCAAGGAAGAGGGATCCACCATATACTCATTGTATCAAGGGTATCAAGGACCCGAACACCACCAATCAAGTGGGAACACAGAGTTTTTCAAGAATATCGTCATCATTATTATACAAGATGGCTTCAAGGACTTCAAGGGCTTCAACATCATCACGTTCAAGGTCTCCATACCATTAAAAACATATCCAATGGTTCCATTATATATCTTCATCACCATAAGAGTACCAACACCCTAAAAGAGGGGTACAAAGACCTCACCACTAGTTTGCAACACTTTATGGGCTTCATATCCATGATCACGAGGCTACAACATTTAAATGACCATATAGCTTCCAAGGGACATCAAACCACCATATGTGTGGGTTCAAGACCCAAACTTCCAAGGACACTAAGGACCCCATAAAAATGGGTTCCAACATACCACCATAAGTGTGGGTTCCAAGACCCAAGTCTCCACACACAAGTGGATCAGGATCTAAGCTTATGGGCTTAAGGACCCCACAAGAACTCAACAACCTCAAGACCATCCAATTCAAGCAATAGGCTCCACCATCAACATATCAAGGGATTTACACACATGAATCACATCATCCATCCAACAACCAATGAAGAGACCAAAACAAGTACAAGCATAACATGCATGACAAAGACTAGTAACCAAAGATCAACCAAGAGCAATGAACTCGACAATGGAATCAAATGGGACCAAGATACAACTTAGGGCCACTTGACCAAGTCAATGGGTAACTAGGGCCTTTGCCATTGTTCCAAGGCATCCAAGCGCTTCAAGCTTGGGCTTGGACAAGGTCAAAAGGGCTCCTCTGACACAAACAACCACAAATTAAACGTTAACCCTCAGGGGCTCAACAGTCGGCATCAATGACCATGCACTGTTGGCATCAACGACAACTTAATCAACATTAACACCAATTATTAGTATATTGCATGCTCATTCTATATGGTCAACTTGGTAATTCATAAACATTAATATACTGCTGCTAATACTTTACTTTAAATCAGATTTTGAATGCTTGGTTGTGCATGTTGTTGTTTACATAAAGTCTATAAAAGATACCTAAACAATGGTGGAAAACTAGTGTTGTCATAGACACTGATTTAGACCTTATTCAATTGTTGGGTTATGCACACTACTGCTTACACTAAGTTTGGAATGAATAATTGAGCAAATGACTGATCTTTCATATAATTTTGTGCTCATGTTGTTGTACCTAAGGATGATATATTTATATGCTATTACTAGTACTCCTATACAAGTGTTGTTTAGAATAATACTTACCTTATTGCACTTACACTTGTTATTGGGTGAATGACACTTCACGCTCATATGATATTTGTAGTGTTTACTTGCTTATCCTAATAAGTGCATCACAAAAGTATAAATACTAACTACACTTTCGTACTCGTACATGTTGGTATTTCTTCCTTATTCCTTTTACTTGACTACATTAGGCACTGGTCACTAACCTTACCCACATACGAGATATATTTGGTGTCTAAGTGTCTTTTGTAGAGTTTTCATTAGAGCTCTTCCCTAGGATATTTTGACTTCCGAAGTAGTTTGAAAAAGTGAGTAAAGTGGCAGTGGTCACTTTCTCCACCTATGCTTGTCGAGGGCTTGGAATTCCATTTCATCCGATAACATTTTGGTGTCGTTGCCAAGGACCATTTCAAAGATTGAAGTGGTTTATCCAGAGTCGTCCACACCCCGACAAAAAAGACATTTATCAGTAAGTTTTGAGGAAAGTTTCTATTTATTACATATATATGTGGATTAACCTTACAAGCTTATCTAGCGACTCCACCAAGAACTCAGTGATCACTAGCTCAAGTATGCCCTTGTTTTATTTAGTACTTTGGTGAGATTTGTTTAGCTAACCTAACAGGTCTCTTGTGGCGACTCCAATTGAAGAAAAATAAAAGTACTCTATAAAGACAAGGAATCCTTACGACATGGCATCCAATTATGAATTATGGATGGATATATTGGATTTTTCATACATTCTGGGATATCCACACCAGTACATCATTGATGATGATGGAAAATCAATTTTTCATTACTCCAACAGTATAAGTACCATGCATCAACACATGTTTGGGCATTCTTGCAATTTCTCCAAGCAAACAATATTGTACATGAAGACCTCAGAATGAAGTTCTTCCTGATATCTCTCCACTTAGAGGGAAACCTAATCATCAAAATTGGTATGAAGGATTTCTTCGCAAATTTTTTTTTTCACTCAGGCAGTGGATCGATGCATTCAATATGGATTGGGATTATAATATCGAAGAACTTGAAAGAAAGGTCATGATCGACCATATGTGAGAAGAAACATTGAGAAACCATCAAACACAAGATGGTTCTAGCGAAGGAATCGAAGATGATATTCCATTTGAATTTAAAGATCCTGACAATCCAACCATTGCAGAAATGGAAGTGTATTTCGCCCTGCTCAACCTATCAAAGTTTCCAAGTTACTCGAACAGACTACCACATGAACTATGGAAGCCCTTCAGTGATCAAAATGAGGATTATGCCAAGGACGTAGTTGCCAAGTTCTTGTTGTTATTCCCAAAGGAAGTTGAGTTAGAAGAACTGTGTATACATGAGTTTGTTCGCTCTTCACCTAGAAGGAAAGTCCTGTGTTTGGTTCATAAAGTTGCCAAAAGCTAAGATATCTTCTCTTCCATAATTGATTGAACTATTATGTGGACATCGGTGCCCTAGGAAACAACACAGATGGATACCTCATGTTTAGTATGCAAGGACATTATTCAGTAAAGAGATACACGATGGAAATCAGATTGAAGAAGCTACAGTAGATGAAGCTCCTCATGCAGACAAATATGATCATGGTCGTACATATGAAGATCCAAAAGTCTTAGTTGAAGAGGTTGAAGAGCATAAGGAAAGGGCGAGTTCTCCCTTCCGACACACAACAATTTCTTATGACATCTCAACTTTTTTAGAGCATAAAGATAGAACTATTGAGCACGATGATTATTGGACATTTATGGATCCACCTCTCTATGATTCTTCAAGACCAAGTAGTGTTTCTTTCAAGATTTTCGATGATGAATGCTTTGAAGAAGAAGTCAATAAAACTTTCATCCCATTTGAAGAAGAAGTGGATGAAGCAAATATGGATCAGCTTGAACCAAGATTTGACACTATTTGGGATGAAGAACTCTTGATCACCTCAAGCAAGGATATCAAAGACATGATCTGTGAAGGCCATGTTAAACTAGACATGATTATTCCTTCTCCTTATGATGCTAACGATGGAGAATGGCTAAATCCTTTTGCCACTATAGTTGAAGGTGAAACACTGCCAGACATTGCAGATAGTTGCTATATGCAGATGGTTCATTATGATGAAAAGTTTGGAAATTTGGGATCCCATATCTCTAGTGATTCCTCCATGATTTCTCTATCATACTTATCTAGCATCAGGGAAGCATGCTACATGGAGGATTCTTTTGTAGATATTTACCCTATGGCGAGCCCACATTATCATTCTCAGTTGTGTTCCTCAAGAAGCGTTGAAAAAGTTGTTACGCTCAGATTTGACACTATTTGGGATGAAGAACTCTTGATCACCTCAAGCAAGGATATCAAAGAGATGATATGTGAAGGCCCTGTTGAGCAAGACATGATTATTCCTTCTCCTTATGATGTCAATGCCGAAGAATGGCTCAATCCTTTTGCCACTATAATTGAAGGTGAAACACCGCCAAACATTGCAGATAGTTGCCATATGCAGATGGTCCATTATGATGAAAAGTTTGGAAATTTGGGACTCCATATCTCTGGTGATTCCTCCATGATTTCTCTGTCATACTTATCCAGCATCAAGGAAGCATGCTACACAGAGGATTTTTTTGCATATATTTAGCCTATGGCGAGCCTAGATTATCATTCTCAGTTGTGTTCCTCAAAAAGCGTTGAAGAAGTTGTTCAACCCGCTATATCTTATACCAGTAAGTCCTTAATGATGCATTTCAACAAGAGCGTGGAAGGTAGGTGGGAAGGTATAATTTGTATTCTTCATTTTCATATTATTTATCGTTTATCTTTTCATTTGAAGCATGAAGGTATGAATTATATAGCTGAGAATTTCAAAATTTCAAGGATTATTGGGGTTACTTGTATGTATAAAGAAATACTTGAGTAGATGTGGGGACAAGTTGTGGCTCACATATGAAGATTTGCGAGGTCTGACTCTATGAATAGCCTCCCAAGTTCAGGATTTATGGACAACTTTCAAGCAATTTTTAATTCTTTAAAGACATGTATGATGGAGGTGTCAAATACATAAGCCCAATAGAAGCATGGATCAACAAAGCTTGTCAAAGCGATGCTTCTTCGTGGCACCAATCAAAGTCTTCCAGAAGGCCTGGTTTTCTTTCCTCGTCCAAATAAAGATCATGGTATGTACTCAACATATCATCGATGAGATATTATCATGGATTGCATAAAAGACAAAGGTAAGGTATCAGGTACGAATTACTTACTCAGATGGCCACATTGGTGGTATGATTTCACTTAGCCTTGATTACTATGCTTAGGATAGGTAGGGTTAGTTGCATTTTAGCTAGGCATATTATTGTTATCTTTGCATTGCATTTGGTGTACTTTCATGATTTAGTTAGTCTTTATTTGCAAACAAGGCAAGACGAAAGTGTTTGCCTCTAGATGCTTTTGTTCATGAAATTGTCATTGATGCCAACATGGACTTGCAGTGGCCCAACAGGCTGTCATTGATGCCACCAAGTCACAATTGCAGTGCCTCGGACTCCTTACAGAGAAGGTTTGTGCCTTGAAGCATCTTGTACCCAATTGACAAAGTCCATGTACCCACAAGGTTGGATCTTGAAGCCACCACCTTGTTGAAGATGTTGAAGACCCTACTAATGGTGTTGAACCCTTTGTGGACGATGGATAATCCCTAGATGGGTTGGAGAAGCATTAATGACCCATTATGTGGTCATTCATGATCTGATGGTGTCATGGTACCCCAGGAAAAGGCCTAGAAACCCCACAGGTGATGGCATGATGGATCTTGACGCTTGGAGGTCCCCGCATGGATAAGGTGGTTGAAGAAGCCCATGAAGCCTTTTGTTTGATGAAGAAGCCCTGAAGAAGTTGTTGGACCGACACTTTACGGTTTGAAGACCTTGATGCCCTTGCAAAGGTTATGAAGCCCATTTCTTGCACTTGATGTTGTTAGATGGCATGATGAACCTTGAAGGAGATGATAATTCTTGAAGATGGTCCTAAGTGCATAAGGAAGACCTTGTACACACTTATGTGATGGTACGATGACACCTTAGACATTTGATTGCTTGTGGATGATGGGGTCCTTGGTCATGCATGCTCTTGCACATGGCATGTCCTTGGAAGCCTTAATGGCTTGATGAAGAACATGATGACCATTGAAGATGATGGCACCCACTTGGGCACTTTGACACACTTGATGATGACATGGCTTGTGGTGACCTAAGTCGTTTGTGGACTAATTGATGACTTGTGGACAAGCCCTAATTCATTATGATAATAATGAGGAGTTTATGTGGAACACGCAAATGACTTATGGACAAATGGTAAGAAGGTTGTATGATAAATACATTGACAATACATTTTGTTAACCTTTGATATGAAAGTGACATTTAAAATAAATTACTTACCTTCCACACCTTGAAGTCGGCTCCAAACAAAAAAATAAAATTCAAATTCAAAAATGAAAATAAAAATTATTTTTTCACAGGTCGACATTATAAAATTTGAGGAAAATGTATATAAATAGGCCATCACAAGTTCATTTTTAAGGGTGGAAAATTCGAAAGAGTGAACTGAGATTTTTGGATGGCAGCATCCCAATGATTGAGGAAAATTCGGATGACTGAGGCAACCCTACTTTCCACAAATATTTTCTTTTGGGGGATTTTGCCTTCTACTTTACTAGCATCTGAAGCAATTAGCCAACAAATATGATGATGATTTGCTTGACTAGGGTTGACTGAGGTCAAATTCGGGTGAGGAATTTCGTGGGAGCAGCAGTCTGCAATGTTCTGGTCTGTAAAATTCGATGGTCTAGGAGCAGACCCAAATTTGTTGCAGCAGATGGTGGATAGTGTTTTTGGTTCTTATCTTTATGTTTTCCTTGCCTGGGGCTCCTCCACAGTACATGTATATATCTTAAAGAAATTCGATGATAGCAGCAACAAACACTTGGTGGTTCACAATAGTGCATTTGGACTTGCCTGGGGTCAAAACAAATCCAACAAATGAGGAAGATGTAGAGCTCGTTGCTGAGGCAGTTGACTGAGGTTCGGCGGTAACAGAAAGAAAGAAACAGTCTTGAGTTGTTCAACAGTCTTAATAACAGAATAGTCCTACAGAGCGAGGTTTGATTGATGACCTTTTCCACTGACATGTGATGCTTTACCAGCATTTGTAGCAACATAGATTCTAAGTGGTGGAGGCCCTTTTCACACTAAATAGTCCACAGAAATTTGATGACGAACCTAGGTTAAAACACTCTTGAAATCGCAGAGGAAAGGGACATGAGCTTTTTCTATCAGAGAATTTTTGGGGTTAATAGAACAGTCCCCGGTTGGTTGGATGCTTGTATGCTTGAACATCATACATCCTTGCATGCAGCTTGACATGACATCTTTGACAAAGTTTGATTGAATGACATTCGAGGATGAGGATGAATGCACGATGTCGAGCTTGACTAAGTCTAGTACTGGTATAAATACATCTACATAGTTGGGGTATACACGGTCCAAGAATAAGTCTTTGACAAATCAAGGTTAGTATACAAACATTAAATAATGATATACATTGATATATAGTGATATACAATGATGAGTATACATTGATGTACATTAAGTACAGAGGTATATTGATCATGAAGTAAACCCTATGATACTGATGATACTATACTTCATTCACCATGAGGTATCCTTGTTGACATGCATTGTTTCAAAGGCATGGTCATTGCTTACTTGATGATGATGATGCATGCTATATCATGTTAAGTTTTGAATTCTAAACAACACAGTCAAACAACGATATATAGTACGATACATGCATGATGCACTCCTAGACTATTGAAGTATGTATGAATAGCAGTAGTACGTTTACAATGACGTACAAACAATACCACTGTTTACAGTGATGTACAAACAATGGTATGTACAGTGGTATTAGTGTATAAGTATATGTGAAAACTTAAGTATGAAGTTGTGATACATGCTACTCTATGAATTGATACACTATGATATGATGATGCCTTTCCATACACTATAATAGACACACAGTCAACAAAGGTTGGTGATGAAATTGATTATGATGATGTCTTGATGGTGCTATGATAATATATGATGATGATGTATGAAGATGATGCATAAGGGAGACATGACTAGCGGTGCTAACTTGACAGGTTGATAAGCATCAGTGATGAGCAGATGAACAGGTGTTGATGAGTAGATTGACAGAGAGTGGTGAGCAGAGGCTAACCAGCAGAGATCGATGTACAGAGGTACATTAGCGAAGACTGATGCAAGTAGAATCTTGCACTTAAGGATTGGACCCCCCAACTCTTTCTTAGTTGGAGCTAAGGAAACCAGGTTGGGTTCTGTTACAAGAGTTGGTGCTCTTTTCATCAATTGGCGCTTAATATAATCGAGAAGACTGTAGTCTTCCATGTACAATAAATAAAGATTGAAATTACATGTATTCTTGTCTCTTTTGATGTGATGTCGTGCTTATGACTGATGATGAATTTAATTATGCAAATGATGACATAATGATTGATATACTCTAATTGATTAAAAGAAGCTAAAAAGTTTATAATTGCTCTCACACTGATTCACCCCCCCTCTCAGTGTGGCCATTGTCTCCAACAACTTTTAATTCCTTTGGATATTTGATGTGTGTAGGTCCACAGGTACCAAAAGATTCACAGGTTCTTGAGCACTCTCGAGAAGAGCAATCGTCCCGCAGTTGGAGCTAGTGTTACGTTGCATCTGTACCCAGCGCACCTTCAGATGTGCCCCAAGGACAAAGAGCCATTTTTTCAAGCCTGAGGGGTATTATTGAGCAATGGTGGTCATCATTGGGCCCTTTGGTCCTTCCTTTAGGAGTATTCTGGCTTAATGGGACTGTTTACTACCCTTTGTTGGGGTTTTTAACCTCGAGGTTGGTGTCCAGGGCTCCTAGGGGTTAATCATTGGGTCACCTGACCCCAGACCTTGTTTTCTTGCTCTGGTGGCCTTTGCCTCATCTATGAGACATTCGTCTCCCTTCACAGCCACTTAGGACACCCTCCTGGCCCTTCTGCACATCGGTGCCTCCTCTCCCTGGTCTCTTTCCTCAAAGGAGGCCAACGTCCACGCCAGGCCTTATTATTGCTTTGAATAAGGCGTTAAGAGGTTTTATAGCATTCTTGAGGTTAGATGGGGTATACCGCCCTCCCTCCAGCTCACTCCACCCTTTCATTCGGAGTGATTCGCTTATTTTAACAGTTTTTGGCACCTAGGGGAAAATACCCTAGGTAGCCTACTATAAGCCTACGTTAGGTTGTTTTTTATTATTATTTTGTTTTAATTTTAAGTTGACATTTTATAATTTCAAATTGACATTTTAAAGGCATGTCAGCCTGGATGTTTTTGTAAAAAGTGAGTGTGAGATCTATTTTTTTAAAGGCATGTCGGCTTGAATATTTTTGTAAAAAGTGAGTGTGAGATCATAAAAATAGATCTCCTCACTTCATTTTAACTTAAGACTCATGGGATAAACCATTATGCACTTATTTTACCCTACCTAAGGCTCTTTGGAGTGATGCGATATTCTTGAGGAAGGCTATTTTATGGGTTTTATGGCGAGTTCTTGAAGTATATTGGTTTTTTCTCTTTTTCAAAGGTGAAGCTATGATTTGTTGGTGAAACACGTGCATAAGGAGGTATCTATGTCTTGTCTTGATGTCTCTTTGTCAAAAGCTTATGAGTGACCTATGTTTGTATATGGAATGGTAGCCATTAGGTTGCATTTTGTCTTGGCTAGGTCTTCGTCAACTTTATTCACCTTAGTGTAGACGTGCGTCCTTTTTAGGAGTCTTCTAGGGCTAAATTCTAGGTCTTTAGGTTTGTCATCTAAAGTAGGTTCTCCTTCTCACTAGGCAAGCCATCCCCCCTAGATGCCCTAAGTTTAGGGTAAGGTTTTGTAGTTGTCCTTCTCCCAAAACCTTCACCCCTCTTTCTTCTTCAAAACCTAGTTCTAGAGTTAGTTTAAGGTTAGTTTTCGATTGGTAAAACCTTAGGCTAGTCTCATTTCTACCCTAGAACAGTCCTTCCTTCATCTCTCATCATCTCAGCTTCCCTACAAACCTTCCCTTCACCCTCGACCTGAGTCTCTTGTCTCTTGGCCACTTGTGGAAGCCACTTTCCTAACCCTCGAGTACCTCTCTCCACCCTCGGTTGCCCCTTTCCCAACCTCCAACTCCCTCGGGTCTGTTGTTGCTAGGGTTGCAGTAGCCTCTTCCACCTCTCCTCCACCCTCGGCCTGTCTTGTGACAGCCTCAACCCTAAACCCCCATCTCCTCCACTTCTCTTACCCCACTCCTTCTGAGCCTCCCTTTGTACCCTCGGCCTTTTATCATGTATGGTACAAACCTTCCCTCACACAGTCAATGCCTCGACCCGAGCTTTACGGTTGTCCTTATAGTGGCAGCCCTCCCTAACCAAACCCAATTGTACCTTCCTTCTTGTAAATGTCCTTTAACCCTGCAAACAAGCGAGTAATCATTGGTTAGTGGGTTACATCACAACTGATTTAAAATACAACTAATGGAGGATTGCTAACACCATTTATTAGTATATTGCATGCTCATTCTGTATGGCCCACTTGGTAACTCATAAACATTAATATATTGTTGCTAATACTTTACTTTAGATCAGATTTTGAATGCTTGGTTGTGCATGTTGTTTACACAAAGTCTATAATGGATACCTAAACAATGGTGGAAAACTACTGCTATCATAAACATTGATTCAGACCTTCTTCAATTCTTGCGGTATGCACATTGTTGATTACACTAAGTTTGGAATGAATAATTGAGCAAAAGACTGATATTTGATATAATTTTGTGCTCATTGTTGTACCTAAGGATGATATATTGATATGCTATTACTAGTACGCCTATACAAGTGTTGTTTAGAATAATACTTACCTTATTGCACTTACACTTGTTATTGGGTGAATGGCACTTCATGCTCATATGATATTTGTATTGTTTACTTGCTTATCCTAATAAGTGCATCACTAAAGTATAAATACTAACCACACTTTCGTACTCGTACATGTTGGTATTTCTTCCTTATTCCTTTAACTTGACTCCATTAGGCACTGGCCACTAAGCTTACACACATGCGCGATATATTTTGTGTCCAAGTGTCTTTTGTATAGTTTTCTCTAGGGCTCTCCCCTAAGAGGTTTCGACTTCTGAAGTAGTCAATGGCTTTGACTGTCATTTCATTCGGTAACACCTTCAGACATGTCTTTCAACTAACAACCTCTTAGAAGAATTGCTCACTGTTTTTTTATGGGGGTATGATTATGTCATAAAGAAACAATTATTTCAAATTAAAAATATATGTCCTTATACCATTTCACACATCCATTCAACCATATACCATTGTTGTAATTCAAAAACCAAATTTGCAACTATGAAATATATCATGTGATAAAGTAATTAGATATGTGTTATTGGACATATTTGTTGAAAACAAACCAAAATCTAAATTGCTAAGAGGAAAGGGTGGTTGTCTCATGATGTTATGGGGACCCAACCAAATAGCAATTGACTAGATGGACTCCCAAAACATCCCCATACACGAGACTATATAATGATTAAGACCCAAATACAATTCATGCCTCCACTCTAGGGCCCATAATAAAAATATAAAGAATTACATTATGCAGGACTAGTTTTTTGGGATTTTTAACAAGACCATATATTTGGTATTAAAAGAAAACTATGATTGTACCATGCAATGATGTAATACAAAGGGGGAGACAACTTCTACTCACAAATTTCTATAATTGTGGTCATGATTACCTTATCTAGTGTGATCTTGGTTATTTTTATGATAGATTGCATCAAATTGGTAGTTGTATTGTCATACATAGGTACCAACTAACAAAAGAATTTTACATAACATACATAATAAAAATGAGCTCTTCCAAATCGAATCATTGCCACCCCACCTAACTTTCTCTTGTTTGTATTTTGTTGCTTGTAGGATGAGTGGGTCTTCAATTGGTTTTCCCTTCTCACACTCATAAGTACCTGCTAAATGGGAGGGGGGGAGTAAGAGGATGATGTATCCTTTGTTGTTTCCGTGCCCTATTCAAGCTACTCCATCCGCTCCAAGGGTTCTTTATATTTCTCCTCCATATCTGGCATTGCTTGATGTTATCTCACTACAATGTTTTCTTGGTCTTCAATGTCTCTAGTTTTGCTTCAAGCTCTTCGACCTCCAAGTTCTAATAGCGTTTGTCTTCTTCATACCCCTATTGAAGACCTTTCATCCACTTGCCCAATTTTTTAACCAGTAGTCCATGGGAATTTTGGAGTTCTTCTTGGTTCCCTTGTTTGTGCTTGGTGACCCAACATATGTATGGTATCTCACAAGGAGCATACTTGTTGGAGTGATGGTGCTCCATCATGATGTAGCTCTTGGTCACTTTGGTTTCTCTTGTTGTTTGCAGAGAAGAAGAAAAATAGTCCCTAGCCCAATGTTCATCCCTCCTCTACGTTTGTTTTGGGTTGGGAGAGGGCACAACATTGTGAAATAAAATATTGTAGTTTGCACTTGGAACATACCCCCTGTGTGATGTTGGATATTTTGAATCTCCCACATGCCTATGATATGGTCATTCCAAAGTATTGATAAGGTAATCGACAAAGTGAGTGAGAGTAACGACATGCCAAGGGTGAGGCAGTATTGAGTTCAGATGATTATTGGTGCATTGTGTAGTGTGTGTGAGGGATCTTGCCTAGTGTAGCCAAGGAAAAACCCTAGCTACGTGCAAAAGCACCTCCCTTCCGTCTATAGGACGAAAGGGTAGAGTCTGTGGATTAAAAAGAGCTACAACAAACTGTTAGAAAATAAAACAAATACTAAGCATCTATAGACTACAAACTAAATAAATAAACATGAAACATTATACCTTCCTATCTGGTTTGAAAGAGGGCCACCATGCCCAAACTTAGAAGATGCCTCTTCACAGGCTAGGGTTGGGTGGAGTTTTGACTCAACACACTAAAGGGGATGAGCAAATGGAGGAATGGAGTTGTGGGGGATGAAAAGATTGAGTGAAATGTCTCTCAAGGTACTCATACGGGCATTATAATGACAGGAAGGAGGAATCATGTGTGATAGTGACCCCCCCACACCTCTATTTATAGCTTTTTTCTCCCATTTAGGGCTTTTAGCCCTTGGTCAAGGTTTTGGGCCCTACCTACGGTTTTAAGCCCTTTTTCCTTATTTCGTAGCTCCTTTTGGGGGGTTTAAGCGCTTTTAGGGTTTTTAGCCCCTTTGTGAGCTATTTTGGCTCTTTTGGGGTTTTTTAAGCCCTTTTTAATTATTTTTTAGCTTTTTGGAGAAAAAAAATAAGCTAAACATGGGTGTGGGGGTCAAATAGGTTAGGAGATGGATGTCTGCAAATGGTGTAGGCTAAACAGAGCATGTTGAGCTAATTTTTACATTAACACCTAGATTTCACCGCGTATAAAATTGATACAACGTAGTAATCATTGCAATGGATTGAATTAACCATGATATCAACCTTAGGGGAAGGAGTTGAGTGATACGCCTACACCATTTTTTTCAAATGCTCAACGTTTAATTAGGAAGCTTGGTTGACTAGCTTGTTGCAATATTTTGATGCCTATGGATTTGATAGACTGAAATGATCTTGAATTCCCTAGCAATTAGTTGTGCTCTTTGAATAAGCTTGGATAATTGAGTGTCCAAGTAGTGAGTAGACCTCCACATGTTATGTATGGAAATGGTTGAGTCTCCTATGATAATTAGTTTCTTGATCACTAATTCTAATAGAAGAAGAGCTTGGTAGAGTGCCCCCTGGTTTAATTATTCTAACTCTATGGAAATAAGTTCTCATCAAACTTGCTTATGGTATGTTGATTGCACAAATTTGAATGAAAGTGGGAGCTGAGTTTGAATGGTATATAGAGAAAAGAAAAAAAATTAGGCACGGTATTAACATTAACTTCAACACCTTCTCTGCACGTGTCCAAATGTCACTTTGGACCAAGAATTCAACCTACTTTAAGTAGGACCAGTTAACATCACTTATTAGTCCTAAGAAACAAAACACAACTTATGACAAAGTCATATAATTAGCATTCAATTTGTCTTACATCAAGGTGAGTATAGTCAAATTTCCACCTTGACTTACCTATAAAGATTGTCCAAACAATGTACAATGGTCCAAATGTGTCAAATCTTGTTTCGAACATCCATGTGTAAGCATTCTTTGTTACATCTCAAAAAATAGCCTCAAAGGGTAATAGAAGGGCATGATGAAACAACATTGTGGATGGTGTACGATGGGCCCCTAGCGATGTAAAGGGACAAGAATACAACTCTATTATAGCATACAACTATGGTTAGTACTTCCCAAACATGAGTTAGAATAGGGTATGAAACAAGAGTTAACCAAGGGTACAAAACAATTCACCCAATATTGTTTTGAGTTCATGTAAATATGAAGCAAAGTCCAAAACTATTGATGCAAAAAAAAATTTAATCCATTGAAAACAATCTCAAAGAAAGATTTAATTCTTTAATTCTAATTATAAAAAATTAATTGAACTTTTTTTAAGCTAAACATGACACCAACATTCTCATATGCCAAAACGAATTTCTATATCTATCATATTACACCATATTCAACTAGTATAAAGACTACAATGAATTAGTTGAACAAGGAGACCAACGTAACAATTGAAGGATTGTGCTAATATACCAAAATAAAAATATATTACAAAAAGTATTTCATCCGGACATCTCTCCTCATGGCATTGTATATTGCTTGAACCTGTAATATGAAAGAAAAAAATAATATTAGTGAACCTCCAAGAATAAAAAAATATTAAGTCGTGATAGATAACTCAATAGTATATGAACAAAATAATCATGTCATAAAGAAGAGTGAATCAAATATCTACAATGTAGTTTTTAGATGCTTTCTCTTCTAATTTTATGCATTGAGGCAAAAGATTAACACGAGACTTTAAATATCCCCCGAATTAGCGTTGTGATATTTGTTTTTGTGCCATCAACTCATCTCTTGTGAGGTAATTTTTATATTTTCCTATTTATGTAAATTTTGATTTAGATGATCCATAAGGTGTTTCAATATGTAACAATTTACCAAACCAATTGATTTTATTTAAAATGAATAGAGCTTAAAGCACTTTCATATGTTTTCTATAAGTGATTTTCAATTCCTGATAAAACTTTTCTTTTATCATCCAATTCATTGTGTTTGACTACACCCCGTTTTCAACCATCTCAACTTTCGATATGATAAACCAGTCACTTTCAACTCCCTACTCAATTTTTTACTTAGCTATGGACAGCTTGGGAAAGGTCTTTTGTCAATGACATAGAGCATAACACACCAACAACAATGTGTGAAAATAGAATCCTAAAATATATTATTATATGGATAACATTATGGACTAATCACTAACCTCTCACCCCATTTTAAGGTTTGTTGTCATCACCGAAAGCATTGGGGCAATTAGACAGATGTTTTAAAGCACCAATGACCACAAAATTAACCCAGAAGAAATAACCCTAAAGGGCAAACAAAGTGAAGGAAAAGGAAGGCCTTGGAAAAAACAACCAATTCGTGGGGCAACATTAGGAATCAAAGTGCCCATAATTTTGCTTCCCAAAAATATTCACTAAAAGTGAAAGAAAATACACAAGATAAATGAATTCGAACCATTGCCAAAGAATAACATAAGAAACAACAAGAATACTCTCTACAAAAGAAACCATGAAAAAAGAAGTCGACTACACCTATGTGAAATACAAAATTGTAGCCTCTAAGGTGTAGGCCAGTTCATAATAGTGTGCATTGTTAAGGAATTCTTTGTGATGTCACAAGTTCAAACCTCGACCGAGCCCTGTATGTCGCATGTGGGGCAGCATTGGTATGCCTAGGGGTATAGTGGTAGTGAACAGAAATCAATCTCGTGTCACACGAGTACGAGCCTGGCCCCAGTTGTCGATTCCCCTAGTTACCCAAAAAAATGAATTTTACGGAAGAGCAAGAGGAATAAGAATAAGATAACTTCAAAATAAAGCCACCAACTTTTGGTATAAAGTTCAAGAAAATGACCTAAAATAAAGGGATGGAATTTGAATCATATATTTGAAAGCTACCAAATCTATATATTCTTCTCACTACTCTTACTAATATTAAGATCCAGATGGATGAGAAGAGAAAGGATTTTTTTACTCATTTTCTCAAAGCTTGAGATCAAATTCCTACTACCAAGGACATGGATAATGAAATTCTTCAATGTGATTCTCACAAACAAAAAGCACCTTCACATACTTCCTATGGAAATTTCGAGAAAATGCAACTCAATGCAAATTCAGAAATTTCACCTCAACCTTAAGGTTCCCCAGATCTATTTCGTATGTACTTTCAGTCTTAGCGTTTTTATCTGAAATATAAATTACAGCAATATATATATTCCACTTATGTCCAACCAAATACACAAGGAAACCCAAAAATATGAACACCAAACGATTATACTTTGAGGGAACAACGTTTCCAACCCTTAGGGCACAATCCCAACATATATCAAATCTGAAATTTACTTATTTATAGTGAATATCGTACAACCATAAATCTGTCCACTTAGTTTTTATATGTTTGTCAAATCATTTCACTAAATCTGTTCACTATTAAGTTAAATCAACATACATGACAAACACTAGAAATTACTCTCAACATAAGAACATAAGCTGAAAATCAAATCTACAACTACAAAAAGTTTGGACATTAAAGAGATTTTCATATATACCTAAGATAAAGTGACAAATACATACCAATAGTTTATTCCAAATTGGAAGATAGTCCTTCGAGTTTAACACAAGCTAGGACTCTCCAGTGCTCTTCAAACTTTTAACAGAGTTTTTTTTACCATAGTGTGCACGATTCCCGAGCCAAGTACAGGCCATTAATGGACACGGATCCCAAGGTGGGAAGTATAGTTTGTACAGATGGGGTTGAAGGTGTTCTCGAAGTGCGTGCCAAATGTCTCAAGCAAAGGGGGTCAAGTTTATACTCATTTTTCTCCGAATTTCGAGACGAACACAGTGGTGCGGTCTGTTTATGTTCTTGACTAACAGAAAACAGAGTTAT
>LPNX010223461.1:88419-125127 GCA_001517045.1 Pseudotsuga menziesii | reverse complement strand
GTGAGGATGAAAATCCACCTCCGCCTGCTCATGTTCCTCAAATTGCACCAGCACCAATACTTCCTCGATGGGTCCATTCAACATGTGAAGCAGCTGGTGATCTTGTCGGTGATCCCAGAGATCAACATCGAACACGTTCTCAGTTTCAGCAAGCCTCTTCTCTTTTGGCTCAAGTTTCCGAGAATCATGATCCAGAAACTATTGTAGAAGCTTCAAGAAATCCAGATTGGGATGCAGCTATGGATGAAGAATATCATTCCTTAATGGCGAACGATACTTGGGATCTTGTTTCTCTTCCAAAAGGAAGAAAACTTGTCAGACGTAAATGGGTCTACAGAACTAAGTATGCATCAGATGGAAGTGTTGAAAGACTTAAGGCAAGGTTAGTTGCCAAAGGTTTTTCCCAAGTTGAAGGGATTGACTACAATGAAACCTTTGCCCCTGTAGCAAAAATGAACTCCATCTGCCTTGTTCTTTCCCTTGCATCCTTACACAACTAGGAAGTCCATCAAATGGATGTCAAGTCTGCCTTCTTACACGGTGATTTACATGAGGAAATTTACATGGAACAACCTCCTGGATATGTTCAAAATAACTCTAGCTTTGTTTGTCTCCTTAAGAAATCCTTATATGGCCTTAAGCAAGCTCCTAGAGCTTGGTATGCCAAAATGGATAGCTTTCTCCTTGACACTGGTTTTTCTAGATGCCATTCTGACCCCAATGTCTATACCAAGAAAGTAGGAAACCATCTCATCATACTTGTTCTTTATGTTGATGATCTTATCCTTACTGGTAGTGACTCTAAACTTATAACCCATGTGAAATCCAGTCTTAAGCAAAATTTTGAAATGTCAGACTTAGGACACTTGCATTATTTTCTTGGTCTCCAAGTCTTGCAAACCAAAGAAGGAATCTTTCTTTCCTAGTCTAAGTACGCTTGTGACCTTCTTTGTCGCTTCCATATGGAAGATTGTAAACCAGCCCCTTCTCCCTTCCAGTCTAGAGTCAAACTTTCTGCCACTTGTACTTCTCCTGAAGTAGATGCCACCTTGTATCGTCAACTTGTTGGTAGTCTTTTATACTTGACTCATTCTCGTCCTGACCTTTCCTTTGTCGTTGGTCGTGTTGCCCGTTATATGCAAACTCCTCATGAAAGTCAGTGGAAAGCAGCAAAAAGAATACTTCGATATATTCGAGGTACAATTCAGTTTGGGAGTCATTACAGTACAGGGGGGAAACCTTTGTTGGTTGGTTTCACTGATTCAAATTGGGCCGGCGATCCTGATGATCGAAAGTTTACTGCAGGTTATGTTTTCAGTCTGAGATCTGGACCTGTCACTTGGGCTTGTAAGAAACAACAAGCTCTTGCTCTTTCTTCGGCAGAAGCAGAATATCAAGCCACAGTTAATGCCAGTTAGGAAGCTTTATGGCTTCGACAGATCCTTTAAGAGTTTGGATTCGAGCAGCAGCAGCCTACTCCATTTTGGTGCGACAATCAAAGTGCCATCAAGCTTGCCAAAGATCCAGTTCTACATCAGCGCAGCAAACACATTGAGCTACACATGCACTTCATCAGAAATCTTGCCCATGATAGTGTTATTGAAGTTCTCTATTCCCCTACAGATGATCAAGTTGCAGAATTCTTCACCAAGTCTCTTACAGAAGCAAAGTTTCTTAAACTTCGGTATATGTTAGGAGTTCAGGAATGTGTCCTTAAGGGGGGATAGGCTCTAATGCCTCCTTCCTTCTCCTAATAGTGTCACATTTGTAAATCCTTCAATCCTATCCCAAGTTGCTCTTAAGGGGGGATGTTAGGATATTTAGACACTTAGGATTTAGTTAAGATCAACTTGTATAATATATCAGTTAGATAAAAGTGTGTTTCTTTAGTATGCATTAGTATGCATTTGTAAATATTCTAATCCGACGATCACGATATGTTCTACACATAGAGTGATCCGACGGTTCAACTTCTCTTAGATCATACCTACCATTAATCCATGGCTTAACACCCGATTGGTCTATGATCTCTATTTAAAGAGCATAGAGGGTCCTTGGCTAGTTGATCGATTATGAGAAGCTCATGTAACTTTCTTTCTTTTGCATAATAAATTGCTCCAAGTAGCTATTTGGCTGGGGCCGTGGACTGTTTCCATCTCAAAGGTTTTAACCACATGACAAACATCGGTGTGTTGATCTGTGATCTATTTGTGTAAAGCGGTTGCTCAAGGTGTTCGATCTTTTGGGAGTACCCTGTGTACCCGAAAAGTTATTTCCATAACTCATGTATGTAAGCTTTTGAAGACTTAATAAGATCGGCCTTCTCATTGGAAGTGACCCGGAGAGGTAGCCCAGGAGAGGTGAACTCTGTTATCATCTATTGTCTGCAATTCTATGGTTTGCATACTTGATTATTTGCTTGTGTTTGCAATTAAGCACTTAAATTGATCATTTTATAAGTCTTTTTATAAGGTTAAAAATTCAATTTTCACATGCAATTTATATGGTTGAAAATAACCTAAAAATTTTGAGATCAACCGCAAAGCATATATCCGGCCTCGTGTTTGTCAAGTACATCAACGAACCGGTCATTTATCTTTATATTGTGGCATCAATTGTCTCTGAAGTAGTATCACACATCAACTTCAAGTTTTGATGCCATTGGTGTAGCCCTGGCCTTGAAATCCATCATCCCAAATCTCTTCAAGATCTCTACTGCATATTTTCCTTGGCAAAGGAAAATCTCATCTGAATTCTACCACACCAATAATCCCAAGAATCATGCCAAGATTCTTGAACTCTGAGATCTACTTCCTCTCAGAAGACATCTTGTATCACTCGGAGCATATCCCTGAGATACTGAGGCAAACAATCTTTGCTTGGATAGAGGCTAAGTGATAATGTCTATCAATCTGTCTCTGCAATCTATGTTATAGTCACTACCTCTGAATTGGAGATTTCGTTCTCCCTTTGAAGCAAAGCATCATGCTCCCTCTATATCTGGACATCTTGTACTGGGGTGACAAATAGCCTTCTTTGTTGTTGATCTTCTAAGTATCCAACTATGTCATCTCATAGCAAATGGGTCTACTAATATGAGGTTCTTGCTATCACGGTCACTGGATACCAAGATCCTCCGTCTCGAACTCTGTTGCAAGTTCCCCTTTGCACCCATCTATTGTTAAGTTTTTAATGGTTATACAAGATCTAATAACATTTAGCATCGTAACATCATAATCATATGCAAAAGGATCACTGAAAGAAAGACAAGCACAGCCACACAAAAGAACACAGAGATTTATCCTAGAAAACCCTCATGGGGAAGAAAACCCAACAAAACTTCCTCTATATAGATGTATCAAAAGTACAAAGACGAAACCCCAAACTGGTGCACCTTCTCCTAACAAATCTCTCTCTCTCTCTCTCTCTCTCTCTCTCTCTCTCTCTCTCCTATTTGCTATACACAAGTGACTGTGTGTGTGTGTTCAAATGAGGAACACGGCTCCTCTATTTATACTCTTGCTGTCACTTGACTTTTACCCTAACAAGTCGGCCCCAACAAACTTACTGGGCTGACTTCACCCAAGAAGACACAATACAATATTATATTATATTCAATAGGGTACTATTGACCCAACTTACAATGGAGGTTACACCTCATGACTATATGATGACCAAATAAAATAGCAACATCCCGACGGAGGAATAAGACATCTCCCTTGCGTTACATCAGTAAAATACATTTAGAATATTCTTCGAAGTTACAATATTTCAACACTCCCCTTTAACGAGAAGGGTATTCTACTGACAACAACATCATCAACTAAAGGAGCAAGGAGAGAGAGCATATCCAACATCATCAAGGTGATACATCTATACATCATAGGAAGTTTTCGATAATCATCAGTAACTGGAACATCTTTAGTACTGGAACATCATCTTCTACAGTACCGAGTCTTCATCTTTGATCTTTTGCAGCACTCGATCACTTGATCATTTGTAGCAACACTTTGATCTTCTTCTTGCAGCACTTTGATCTCTTGATCCTTTGCAGCAACACTTTGATCTTCATCTTCTTGCAGCACTCGATCACTTGATCCTTTGCAGCAACACTTTGATCTTCATCTTCTTGCAGCACTCGATCCTTTGCAGCAATACTTTGATCTTCTTCTTGCAGCACATCAATCTCTTGATCCTTTGCAACAACACTTTGATCTTCATCTTCTTGCTACACTCAATCACTTGATCCATTGCAGCAACACTTTGATCTTCATCTTCTTGCAGCACTCAATCACTCGATCCTTTGCCGCAACACTACCTGTAGACTGCAGTACACATGATCTCTTTACCGGATGATCAATCCCTATCACTTTTGGACATAGGTCCAAGGATGATGTAATCCTCGTCAGCCTACTCCCCTTTAACGAGGAGGGTCCATATCATCGACCGGCAGGATCATCCGCAAATGAATGCAGGACCATATTGTCTGCAAATGAATGCAGATCTCGTTCGCAAATGAATGCAAGACCACATCGCCTACAACTGAATGCAAATCTCGTCCGTAAATGAATGCAGGACCACATCGTCCGCAAATAAATGCAAGACTCATTGTAGACCATCCTTGTCCTGTTAGTGCTATGACCACTCTCGAGAGAGTGTTATTTTCTACGGCACCATCCTACAAGTGAATGTAAGATCACTGTCCAGAAGAGAGTATCGTCTACAAATGAATGCAGATCTCGTCTGCAAATGAATGCAGGACCACATCATTCACAAATGAATGCATGACTCGGTGTAGACCATCCTTATCCTGTTAGTGCTAGGACCACTCTTAAGAGAGTGTTATTTTCTACGGCATCATCTTCCAAGTGAATGTAGGATCACTCTCCAGAAGAGAGTATCGTCTACAGGACCATCCTCAGTCGGTAAGGCTAGGACCACCTTCGCTAAGAGAGTGTTCTTAACCGCAAAACCATCCTCAAAAGAGGATACTATCGTCCACAAGTGAATGTCGGACCTCATCAGCATCTGCAAGCGCACTTGGCCTTTTCTGTACTAGCGCATCACTGCCATCCCATCCTCAATGAAAGTCTCATCATCACTCCCCCTTTCCAGGGAGGTCCTTTCGGATTACACCAAGCTTGTCACGAAAATATTCAAACTTTACTCAAGACAGAGGTTTGGTCAACACATCAGCAACTTGCTCATCGATACTCACATGCTAGAGTTTTATAGCTCCCTTCTATACCATATCCCTTATGTAAAAATATTGGATTTCTATCTGCTTTGATTTATTGTACTGTGGGCCTAATGGTTAAGAGCATGCGTTTCGTCTTAGGAGGTCACGGGTTCAAATCCAGAGGGGGGTAGTGTATGTACACCTCTGTAGACTTTAGCAGTTAAATCGCTGCGCAGAGGGGGGTCCCTTGTCCCACAAACAAGGGGGTCTCATACACCAATTTGGTGTTTCGCTTGGCGGGGACCTTAAAAATAGATTATTATTATTATTATTATTATCATGGAACACCGGATTCTCTGTCATCTTTATACAACTCTGGTTGTCACATAGAATCATTGTGCTATCCAACTCCATGTCAAATAGACCTGACATCAACTTTTGAAGCCATATGGCTTCACAACTAGCAGAACAGGTTGATATGTACTTTGCTTCAGTCGTGCTAAGAGCAACAATGGATTGTTTCTTGCTAAACCATGAGATCATGGCAGATCCCAGACAATAACATCCACCTAAGGTGCTCTTTCTGTCTGCGACACTTCCTGCCCCAATTTGAATCCATATATCCATACAATTTGTAGTCATGATCTCTATCATAGTATAGTCCAAAGTTTATCATACCTTTCACATACCTCATCACATGCTTTGCAGCTATCAGGTGAACACGTCTAGGTTTAACTAGATACTGACTCAAGTATTCACAACAAAGCATATATTTGGCCTGGTATTCGTCAAATACATCAACCACCCAATAATCTGTCTGTACTAAGTCACATTCACTAACTCTGATGATTCATCAGATAACAACTTCAAGTTGGTATCCATGGGTGTGGCCATGGCTTTACAATCCAACATATCAAATCTTCTTAAGATTTCTACAACATACTTTGCAAAGCCGCATTGCTTCACTACAGGCTGAACATGCTGCAATGTACTCAACCTCATGAGACCATACCCGATCCCAAACATCTTGAGGTGCTCTTTCTTTCCTCAGCCCTTCCTCTTTGCATCTACAATGAGTTCATCCTGTCAGGTCATCGACATATCTCAGTCTTCCGCATTCCACCTTGAAGGTTGGAACCCACTTTACTCTTGGTAAATCCTTAGTCCATGAGGAAGTTGTCCATCCTGTCGTACCATGCCACACTCAGAGATTTTCTGCAGTCACTCCCCCTGAAGCGAAGCATCATCCTCCCTCTGTATTTTGTACTCTTTGTATCAAAACATTCTGTACTGGAGTGACAGATAACATCCTCTGCTACTGATCTTCTATGCATCCATCTCAAGTCACTAGATACCAAGATCCTTTATCTTAAACTTTGTTTGAAAGGTTCCTCTTGCAGCTATCTGTGAGCTTGGTGTCTTCTATAGCCTTCCATCTTCAACCTTGTAGCAAAGGTTAAGATATTCATCACTCTGAGTGATCTTCAAGCTCCTTATGTAACTGGATGTGCTTATCTATGGGTGCCTTCTGAGCTCGTACAAAGCCTTTTCTACACGTGTAGTTCTTTGCTCGATATATATTTCTACTTCACTGGAGAAGTGTGTCTAGTCAATGGAGTATGTCATGCCATAGTCTACTCCCTCTTTCTGAGACAAACCATGAAACTTGCTTTGTATACTTGTTCTTGTAGATCCATATAGAAGACACTATAGACTTCCCTTTAGGTCTCAGAACCATATCCTAGACATCATTTCCCATGATCAATTGGTACTCTTTGATCATAACTTCTTCCATAGCTGGAAGAGTCTGCACCAATGATGTCACTAAATTGTGCCACATAATTAGAGTGTATCTGAGGCCTCTTACTTTGGTTAGAAGTCTCGTCATACTTTTCTTCATCTTGAATTATCTCTCGTGCCCAAGGTGGTCTTCATTTCTCGAGGTGGATCTACCGCTCTCTTATATTCTTCTGAAGCTCTTCCTTCCGTCACGGTGTCTCTGACCCTGGAAGCTTTAGGTTCATCATTATGTATGTGTATTGGAGTGAATCTTGAACTGTCATCACTTGTTCTTCGGAACAAGTCTCATCCTTCTTTTCTTGTAGGAAATTGTACGCGATCTTTCCTATAAGTCAAATGCACCAATTGCATCATTCATAAGACATATTCATAATGACAGATTCTTATGCATAAAGATATAACCATGCAACTATTTTAGCCAATACAACATTCATCCATATCTCGTATACACATGGAACCTTTCCATATGCCTTCCATCTCTACCATAACATTATTGAGATTGTGCACTAATCCCAATATGTCAACAAAAAGGTTTCTAGATAAGAAGAAATGGAGTGTTGTACAGCACCATGGGCTGCTTACCCATAACATGCATATTAGAAGCATATTGTCATTAATGCAAACATTTTATCATGCATAATACACAACATATATATAGGAAAAGACAATTCAAATACGTATCTTTGTTTGTTTGGTAGATTCCTTCTTGATATTTATGTCCTGGAGCCTTCTACTGATTCTAGGAACCTGTGTACTGGTTTTGAGTGTTACTAACTGCTTTCCTTCTTATCCAGTGTTGAGATGGATAAGAGTGTGATCTTTGTCTTCACCAGTAGAATTCATATTCCTCATCACTTGAGGAATCTTCAGCGGTGTGAGCATGATGTCTTTATTTGACTTCTTCAAGTTGTTCTTTGATTTGAGAAACGCTTGTGAAGTGGAATTGCATGGTCTCTGATTTTTGTATCTTCACTTTCTTCAGTGGGTTCATCAATGTCATCTTCCTGTTGATATTCTTTCCTTCGTATAGGTTGTTCATTGTATTGAACATATCATTGGGAGTCTACAAGGATGATACATGTGAGATCCCAAGGAGGCAGAAATAATCCTATTGGCTTTAACTAAGTCCTTCTTGTGCTTTGTCTTCATCTCCCTCTGGATCTACAACTTCTTCTTTGACATAGTTCTCTAGGTCATGCTTCTTCGGGTATGAGAAGCACTCTATACTTCCATGCTCAGAGGTTCTCGAGTTCTTCAAGCTTGTTCTCAAGCTTGGTACTATTTGTCATCATGATAAAAATGAGAACCTTAAATGGAAATAGAGAGGATAGAACTTACCAATGAGATTGGTTCAATTTGATGCTGGCTTGAAAGCTTTTCTGGAAGATTGCTTTTGGTGGACCCTGGGTTTGATAGAGAAGCCCTAATATTTCAACTTAGGTATCTTTCATATCTAATTGGATAGAAAGATGCACCTCCTCAAGGCGAGTTGAGTAGCATACTCATTTTCCCAAAACTGTGAACAAAATTGCATAATATCGGATGCCCTAGTTTTCCCCCGACAGTAGTGTTAGGTCAAAAATTGAAAATACAAAGAATGAGAAATTTCTTCCATAGAAAGATGCGCCTTCCTAGGGCGAGTTTGATAGTTCTTTTTCAACTGATCGGTGGAGGGAAGTGCCCGGAACCGAGAGCCCTAGTTTTCTTTAATTTCTTCTGCATAAGTGTATGATCTTGTTTTCGTTGTATCTCCGAAATTCCCGCTCCTCTAGGTTTGAAACTTAGTCCTGAGGTAGCCTAGTCTGTCTGCTTTCCAACCCCATAGGTTAGAGCAGAAATGGTTTCACCAAGTGGGACATATGTGAAGTTTCCCAAGGTGACTTATTCCAGGACTATTCATCGTAGCAAACTTGTACGGACTGCCATGTGTCATTGTTTCACCTTTGAGGTCTGAAACTTTTCCCATAGAAACTACAGTCTGTGCCCTATCCGCAACATCTTGCGAAATTTCATGTAGACCTTCCTAGCTTGAGATATAGCAATTCTCCCTAAATCACTTGTTTAAGGCTGAATTCTGGGAGGGGCTGGAATTCCGAGTTGGAGGAATCATATTTCCCAGATTATAGCGAATCTGAGGTTGAAACTTTTACACAAGGTACATCAAGATTTCATCTTTGGCCTATCAAAGTTTCGGCTCCTAAGCCTTCTCCAATCTCAAGTTATAGCAAAAGTCCCAACATGACTAGTTTTTGTCTTCTAGGGTTTTCAAGCATGAAACCCTAATCTTCAGTAGCTATAGCTGTAGTAGTGTTTCGACTGCACAAAGACTTCTTTCAGGGTAGCGCCGATACCATGTTAAGTTTTTAATGGATATACAAGATCAAATAACATTTAGCATCGTAACATCATAACCATATGCAAAAGGATCATTGAAAGATAGACAAGCACAGCCACACAAAAGAACATAGAGATTTATCCTAGGAAACCCTCATGGGGAAGAAAACCCAGCAAAACTTCATATGTATAGATATATCAAAAGTACAAAGACGAGACCCCAAACAGGTGCTCCTTCTCCCAGCAAATATATCTCCCTTTCTCTCCTATGCACTATACACAAGTGAGTGAGTGTGTTCAAATGAGGAACACAACTCCTCTATTTATATTGTTTCTGTCACTTGACTTTTACCGTAACAAGTCGGCCCCAACAAACTTACTGGGCCGACTTCACCTAGGAAGACACAAAACAATATTATATTATATTCAATAGGGTACTATTGACCCGACTTACAATGGAGGTTATACCTCATGACTCTATGATGACCAAATACAATAGTAACATCCCAGCAGAGGAATAAGACATCTCCCTTGGGTTACAACAGTGAAATACATTTAGAATATTCTTCGAAGTTACAATGTTTCAACATCTATGAACTCCTCATCCTCTGTAATCAACCATCTTCAACCTTGTAGCAAAGGTTGAAATCCTCATCACTTTAAGTGATTCTCGAGCTCATCATGTAACTGTATGTCTTGGCATACTATGCCCTAGGTGGCTTCTTCAATCCGTACAAGGCATTCTTCAACTTGCACACATTTGTCTCTCTGTCATGTGTCTGTTGGGGCCTGGAAAATCGCAGGTAACAACAGTAGGGATTCTCCCCAATAAACGTTCCCAATTAGCTCGTTATTGTTTGATATGGGGAATCTGTCCGATTTACGGTTCGGCTACCGTGTATATTTTTTTAGTTTTTTATCTTTATGTATGATGTGCAGGTGCCTAACTAAATGCAGGTGATAGAGATAACGAGGAGGGTCACAACGTGATGCGCAGGTTCTTACCTCTCTCGCTTCTAAATCACAAAACAAAAATAAACTTACTAAGACTTGCTAACCTATCCCTAGGGAGCAAAACTGTAATTAATGGTGAGTAATGTATTGTATTGCATGCATAAAGAAAATCACAGATAGTTGTTAACATTCCTCAACACACGAATATCAATAGAAAGATGAACAACAAGATAGCTTATTGTTAATTAAAACATTCATTACTCAATGTGGAAATTTCACAACAATTAACAGGAGTACATTCATAACATGAAAGAATTCAATAGGTTAGAACGATCTCACAGTTCATGGAAACAAGCTGAAAAAAAAATAGTTCACATCCAACCAGCCCATGGCAAACATTTGAAACTCCACAAAACTTTCTCCAACCGAAAACATATAACTCTTTATTATAAGATGAATTAGTTCTTCTTACAATAAACTTCCTCAAGATAGTCTGAAAAAAGGTCCATTACTATCTAAAACTCTCCTATACTTATACAAAAAGCAAAAAATTCTTGGGCTGCCCCTCATTGCCTCTTGAGCTTCCCCAACCTTTCCTTTACAAAAATTTGTCCCGTAGCTTGTGCACAAAAATTAATATAATATATTACATTATTAATCAATATTCCCAAAACATTTCACAAGGAAGGCCTAGCTTGCTCGTTTGTGAACTTTTTCCATGCATTGCATCTGCTGCTATGCTTTCAAACCAAGAAGGTTCAAGGAATCAAATGTTAATCTCATACTTGGCAGCTTGGGTCTTCACACCCTCTATTCTAGCAAGAATCAGGCGCATCTGGTCCTCCAATAAGTGTATGCTCACAGCTACATGTGCTACTTCATTTTTTAATATCCATTCATCCAAATCCTTGACCTGCTGGATTGCTTGTTCATCTTCGTTGTATCTGTTTTGTAAATGCTTTAAAAACAGTTCATGTTCAAGTAGCACCTCCAATCTCTTCTCAGTAGAAGTCTGACACCAATTATATGTGAAGATCATTCTCCTGTAGAATTCGGCACAAGCAGTCTTTGTCCTCTTCACTATTTTTTAAAATTCTTCTGCGACATTACTGGCGAATTCCATTAACTCGTATTCTTGCTTCAATGTTTGCTGATCTTTGACAGATAGGTCTGTGGGAGATTCTTTATTGGTTTCTACCCAAACCATTCTTCTCTTTAGAATTTCCAATATATCCCGAGTCGTATCCAGAAAATATGAAGTGGTGCTTACAATCTCTTCCAGCCTGGTGTCTATCTGCAGAACTTTACATCTTTCATCTTCTATCTATAGTTGTATCTGATGGATCTTTTTCCTAAGCATCAAAGCATGCTCCTTCAAGGGTCGGATGTCAGCTTTCTGCTCCATAGCACTCTTTAGCGATGCTGTCAATGAATTTTTTTGTTCTTCTAATGCTGCAATTGCGTTTGATATTGCTTCTCCTTATCTTCTGCAGTAGCCTTCTCTATTCCCAGCTCAGTGACTTTGCTTTCCAACTTGTTCTTTTCCTCATTTAATTTTCCAAACGATAGCTAAAGATTATCTTTCTCAACCTTCAAACTCTGATGCTCCAGCTACAGCTTTTGTAACTCTGCCAAGGTAACTTGAGAATTCTTCTCTGTATTTTCTGCTAATATTGCTAAACCATCCTTATCTGCTTGCAAAGTTTGGCATTATGTCCTTGAAACCTTGACTTCACCTATCATGTCTTCATATTTTCTTTTTAGCTTCTGGCTTTCATCCCTTTCTATCTTCAAGGTTTCCTTCAGCTGATCTATGTTCTTCCGTGACTGCTCCAGATCAGTCCTGATCCTGTCCATGTTGTCTTCATTTGCTATGGTTAAAGCTACCCCAGCCCTTGCTATTAACTGTGGATCCTTGTGAGTACCATGTACTACTGTCTTGTCCGTCACCATCTTACCTGGCTTTCCTCCAGTATCTACCCTTTTCTCGGTTCTCTTAACAATCCTCTTCTTTTCTTTGTCATAGAATATAGTATTAAAATTAGGTATTTCCTCCCCTTCGATAGGCATGAAAGGAATCAAATCAAATTCAAAATTTGAAACTTCTCCTAACATACTGCCAAAAGGGACAGAAGGCTCCAAGGGATCAAAATCGAACTGTCCTTGTTCTTGATCTATGGGATCTTGTCCTTCTTGTACATCAGCTTGCTCTGTGGACTACTTTTCCTTTTGGGGTTCTGTTAACCTGAAGCCCTCACTTTCTGCCTGTTTCTTCTTTATCTCAACTTCCTCTTTTCTTTTCTTTTCTTTTCTTCTTCTTCCTTCTTAGTTGCTTCTTCAGCAGCTCGTTTCTTTTCTTCTTCTTCAATCCTCAACCAATTCTCTGCTTCTTGTACCAATCTGCTAGCATCTTCTTCTCTTTTTTTGGCCTCTTCCTCTTCTAGCTTCTTAGTTTTTTCTGCAGCCTTGCCCGTTCCACCCACAGTTGTTATCTTTTGTTTGAACCTTTTCATAAGGGCATTCATGTTCTTTGCATTGTGGAACGTTTCCTCATCCTTGTCCCAGAAGTCAGTATACTCGAAATGAACTCTTGCTTATTTGCAATAATCAGCTACTTTGTTCTAGGAATCATTTCTATGAAAGTTCATTTCTCCAAAGCGAAAATATTCTAATTCTTTAACAAACTCTGCTGCCTGCTTTACCCTTGAAAACTTATAGCTTCCAATGAAGAAGGGTACTACAAGGTACACTGCCTTTTTATGTTCAAACAAAAAATTTCCTACTCCATCAATATACAACTGTCTGACGGCCTCTTTGTGGAGTACATAATCTGTAGCATATTTTGGGAGCAGAGAAGGAGCTCTCAAACCCCCATACATCCTCACATACAATCCATCCTCTGTCAAATAATAACTCATGAATTCTTGTATGACCTTAAATGCTTCCTCGGACATGCAATTACATTCTGTTACGAAAATCAGAGTATATAGGGGCATAATGAAATGCTCACAAATCTCCCTATAGTAACTATAATACTTATGAGCCCAAAACAATTTATAAGCTGTGTATATTGGAGTTCTGTCCTTCTCCCAATTGAACTTTAAAGCAGGGAAATCTTGAGTGCATAATATGCAATCAATTAGAATAGAAGTCATGTAGAATTCAGATTTCTTCTAGGATACTCCTCCCAAGGCTGCACTTATACATGCTGAAAGACTATTTGACACTATATTGGCCCAGTTGAAGATAGTTCCTTGTGTGGCAACAAAAAAGATGACCGGTATCCAACCAATCTTGAAACTTTTTCCATTTGCTCTACCAAAAATCCTATTAAGCATCAAAGCTATAAATCTATAAGGAGCACAGAGAGTTGAGGTATCATATTCTCCCGAAGGTTTGGTTTTGAAATTCTTCCCTGGGATCATCATCCTCTTTACTGTCTCTACCAAGTCCAAACCTACCTCCTTTAACCAACTTTCCGTTAGATAGACCTGTGGTATGGGTAGATGGTATGCCATAGACACATAGACAGGGCTGTATGCAGCATAGCCTTGCTTTGCACTATTTTCTAAGATCATTTTCGTCACATCTGCCTTGGGCAGAATCCAACCTATTACTTCCGAACACGGAAACAATTCAGGCCTAATAGCCACTTTCATCAAAAATGACTTTTCATTATTAGCATAAATTGTCATTTCTTCAAACCCAGCATCAACGACATTCTGGTTTGAGATCATTTTGAAAATTTCTCCCCATTTGTAATATGGTTCTACTCTAGTTGTGGCTTTGGTGTCTTCATAGATGAATTCTACCTCGGTTATTATTTCTACCTCATGCTCCTCTTCAACCACCTAGGCTTTCTTCTTCTGTCTCTTTGGCATGTTGCTGTAATGGCAATCGACCTGTAACAGTCATGCAACATGTTTTAGTCTAAATAACTCTAGCAATCGATATAGTAATAGACAAGAAAATATACAGATCTATTCACCTCTTCGACATGCATGGTGGTACATTAGGTTAAACACAGTCTTTCAAATGAGTGATTTAATAACAGAAAACCCGATAGAATGTTGCCTCCTAAACCTGCCCAAGCTTCACTCTCTTAGAAACCCTAGTCTAAAAATTCTTCGTTATCTCATACAGGTATTTTCATTCTCATTAGCTTATTCCACCGCTAAATCTCAACAAACTCTCAAAAATACTCAATTTCACAGTACTTCTTAAACCAATGCGCAAACTACTCTTTCAAACAACCCTAGTCGACTGAAAACCTTCTTGAATCCCATGGGAAACTGTGGCTGTAGGGAATACGGCTTCTTAACCTCCGACCGACCATAAAATGTCCAAGAATAGGGTGGTGCAGACGGCGAAATGCCTGTCTACACCATGCCCTACAACCCCGCGCAAGAAACGCAGGCACATACCTAACGCTTGTCGACAGACAGACTCAACCTCCCATGAAATGAAAACTCAAGTAATGAGCTATGCCCTTAATGAATTAAAATGTCCACAAGAAAAACGCAAGGAAGGCAAAACCCTAACCTCCATCCGCTAAACGGTTCAACAGTAAAAACACCACCCAAAAGAGAGAATCACGGGTAACCTACTTGGGAATGGCGACGTGGACGACCCAGACGAGCAAAGCTTTCCACAGATGCAGAGGAGGACAAAACAGGTCTCGACAGCTGCGCGCACACCTTCTCCGGACGTTTTCGACAGTGCAAACTTGACAAATCACAAGGCAAATGACAAGTCATATGGCAACGTATATATATACCTATGACCGGGCAGGAAACCATCGACGGGCAAACATTAAAACCATCGGAAGAATAGTCTGGAGGATATCTGTAATAGCGGGCGCGAAAAGAACTACAGAGCCGGCACTATATTATTGTTAAAACAATATCAGACGTTGGAAACACTATCAACTATTCTCGGGACCAATTGTTGATGGCCCCTTGCAATGTCGATGTTAGACTACTCTACTACCTCGATGATTGCTTTGGGAAACGAGTATCGACTACCGGCAAAGTTAAGCTCTTCGGAATCAGCAAAGAAAAAGTAAAGCTTCCGGATCGCTTTAAGACTAGCCTTCCGCAATGTCGGGCGAGATAAACACTACAACTCCGGCCTCTTCCGGTCAGTCAACGCGACAGCGGGACAAAAAAAAATTAATCGGATAACGGAAACACTAAGGTGAAAGAACACCCGGCTCATCGGATAAGTCATGCACTAAGGAGCCGAAACTTCGGCAAACAAAGTTCGAGAGGTTGAAAAAACTTACTCTGACGCATCGACGAAGGTTTCCAAAGGATTTCGATAAACCACTCGGCAAGCTAAATGACTCCACTTCTGCAACGTCGGAAGGCTAGTCCACTACGCTTCCGATATCGAAAGAATAGTTGACTAATCATCCGATACAGAAAAGTAAAAAGACCAAGTTTTTTAAGGGAATTTTCTGAACTCAGGGCAACTTTGGCAATAATAAAATACTCCTAGGGCAGTTTGAAGAAAAACAAATAAAAAGGGGGGCCCTAAAATTAAAAAAATTTGGGGAAATAGTTGCAGCTGCAACAGTGTCTCAAATCCCATTGGTTGCTCCACATACACTTCTTCCTCTACTACACCTATCAGGAAAGTTGTCGTCACTTCCATCTATTGTACCTTTCACTTCATCACTGCAGCTATTTCAAGTATAGCACTAATCGAGGTGTATCTCGCTATAGGCGCAAATGTCTCCTCATAGTCAATTCCTTCTTTTTGGGAGAAGCCAGGAGCCACAACTCTTGCCTTACCTCTGTAGAATGCTTGAATTTGTAAATCTTCTTGAATGTCATAGCTGAACAGTCATCACCTGTTCTTCAAAACAAGTCTCATCAACCTTCTCTTGTAGGTCATAGCACACGATATTTCCTACAAGTCAAATCCAGTGATACGATTATAAATATTTCACAATCATCAAATGATATTGACATTACAATGACAATGCATAAATCACACAGTTATGCAACCATTTTCGCCAATGCTTCAACACAACATTCATCCATATCCTGTATACATACGGTAACTTTCTAGATGCCTTCCATCTCTACCAAAACATAATATTAAGAGTGTGCACTACTCTCAATCATGTGCAAAGAAGCTTCATTCTAGATAAGCAATAATGCCATATAGAATGTTGTGCAGCATCATAGGCTACTTACCCATCACATGCATATTAGTAGTACATTGTTCTTAAATGCATTCACTCTAAAATGCATAATACATTTCCTAATTCTAAGAACATAAATAGGTACACAACTGAACAATAGCATTTAAAGATATACAAGAAATGACAATTCAAATGCTTATCTTTGTTTGTTTGGTTGGCTCCTTGATATCTGTGCTCTTCCAAGTTCTAAGGCTTCTAGAACTTGTAGAGACTTCAACCTTGGTCCTTATGTCCTCTGGATGCACTAGATCCTCTTGGATCTATCCTTATAGTTTGGAAAATATCTTTTGGTATTCTTGCCAAGTGAACATCATCATGCTCAAACAAATTCTTCATCTGATTCCTTCTTCTACTTGTATAGGCACTAATTACAACTGCATATTCAATAGTATTTTCTTTTGACCACATAAGAGCTTGGCCATCAACAAAAGCAACTCTATATCCATGTTCTTCTACAATACATCTTTCATCTTCATAGGTTTTCCAGAATTTAATCATGTGGGAGGCTTCTCCTACACCTTTTATAGAATATTGATAAATATCCCGAGCTTCACCTTATGAGGTGAATTCTTCAAATTGTGAGAAAATACATAGTACTCTTCTCTTGAACAATCTTCTCTTGCCCTCTTCTTCAAAAGCATCTTTTAAAAGATAATTTCTTACTAAAACACCCGCCCGGACAAACGGTAAGGAATTAGAAAAAACTCAAAACAACAAAGTTGTAGAGAATTTCAAGGGCTTTCCAATGGTACAAGGTCCGCCCAATTCCGAGTTACAAGCGAAACGTTATGCAGAAAATATGAAAGATTCCAAGAATATTTTCACTTTTTGTTAAATAGGATACATTATAGAAGAGGGTAGAATGTTATGATCTCTTGCAAGATGTCCCTTTTCATCACAAGTGTAACATCTATAATTTGAGTAATCTTTTTGGGACCTCTGAGTCTTAAGATACTTCTTGAATCTTCCAAGCTTCTTGTGAGAGTGTTCTTCATTTTTGAACTTCTCTTTCTTCGTATGTGTTACTAACACTTGATAATGATCTTCACCCATCTTTTCCGATCTTGCATCTTCAATTTGATTTCCAATAGCTTCAAATTGTTCTTTGTTCTAAGAGACCCTTGTAAAGTGGGAACGGATGGTCTCTGAAATTTGCATTTTCACATTCTTGAGTTGAGTTCTCAAGATCATCTTCTAGTTGATGTCCTTTCCCTCAAACAACCTAGTCAAGGCATAAAACATCCCCTTGGGAGTCTTCAAGGAGGAAACATGTGGGATCAAGTGATCCTTGATGGAGTCGCCAATGATCCTCTTGGTCTTGACCATATTCTTTTGTGTCTAGCTTTATCTTCATCTCTCTCTCGCTTTGCAACTTCTTCTTTGACATAGTTTTCCAAGTCATGTTCTTCTAATATGAGAAGCACTCTATACTTCCATGCCCGGAAATCCTCAACTCCTTCAAGCTTGTCGTCAACCTTGGTATTTGTAATATCCCAAACTGATATTTTGTGTACTTGTACTGATATGGTTGCGGTTTTTGTTAATTGATTTAGAGTTGTATGATGTTTATCCTTTAAGAATTAAATTGTATACAATGCCAAATAGTGTGATAACCTCATATATGACAAAACTTAATTTTATAATGAACATGCTTCAAATAAGTTATAAGGACATACCAAAATTAACAGCTTGTATTGTTGGTCAATAAGGAGGAGACATGCATGCCATGCAAATAACAAAAGATGCAAGACATGTTGTTTCCTCTAGAAGTTTCTTGATGAAATTGTCATTGATGCCAACATGGACTTGCAGTGGCCCCACGAGATGTCATTGATGCCACCAAGTCCCACCTGCAGTGCCTAGATCATCTTGATGCCACCACCTTGCTGAACATGTTGAAGACCCTTTTGATGATGCTGGAGACCCTGGAGATGGTCCTGAAGCCTTGATGGATGTTGGAGAAGCCCTAGATGGGTGGAAGAAGCATTAATGACCCATTCTGTGGTCATTCATGCTATGATGATGTCATGGGTCCTCGGGAGAAGGTCTAGCAAACCCACATGTGATGTCTTGATGTATCTTGACCATAGAGGTTCCTGTGCATGGCTAAGGTGGTTGAAGAAGCCCATGATGCCTCTTGCCTGATGAAGAAGCCTTTGGACCCACATTTGTTGGGTTAATGGTCCTTGAACCCTTGAAGGAGATGATATGGTTACTTTTGGATGATGGGGTCCTTGGTCACACATGTCATGGTGTTGGGATTCTTTGATGAAGCCCTTGATGGCTTGATACACCCTTGCATGTGATGGTTTGGGTCTTGAACCCACTTATTGGCAGCTTGATGATGGCACCTACACACAAGCCCCCAAACAAGTCAACTCTCCAAAAAAAAAAAGAATAAAGAAAGGTGGACAGGTCGGCTCCACAAAAGAAGATTGTGATATGTCGGCCCAATACAAAAATAAATAAATAAAAAATATATATATAAATTATTTTGTGAAGTCGGCTCAGTCAAAATAAATTAAAAATATATATGTCGACTCAGTAAAAATCTATATAAATAGGCCTTAACAATTTCATTTTTGTGTGTGAATTTCGGAACTTGCTCTGTGATTTTTTCGATGGTTTACTGAGGCAAATTTCGGGCAGCAGTTGACTGAATTTCGGGTGGCAGCAATGAGGTTAAAATTTTCGGGTGTTGTAGCAGGCAGCTATAGTGGACAACATTTTTTTTCTTTGTTTTGAAGAATCAACACTGGGGCACCCGAATTGCTGCAGCAAATATATTTTTTTTGGGTCTTTTTTTTTTTTGCATCCAACAAAGTGAGGTGAAGAAGCTCGCTGCTGAGACAAGTAAATTCGTGACTGTGGAGAAGGAGCAGTCAACTGTGACTGAGATTTTTCGAGTGACTAATGAAGACAATTTTTTTTTTGTCCTTTTCTTTTTCTTTCACTGAGGAGTCACGGACCTGCTGTAGAGTCCATGCCTCGCGTTGAAGTTGTGTACACCACTAATGTGTGGACTGTTGACTGAGAGGAAATTCGGTGGAGTACAGTGGAGGAGCAGCAGAACAACCTTGATGCCAAGTTTCTTTTAGGGTTTCTAACCAGCACAACATTGATGCCAAATTTGACTTGACTCAAGGTACAAACAGTCCACACTTGAGGGCTCTTCATAGCACAACAAACATGCCCTGTTTGGCCTTTCCACAGTACACTTCAACAGACCCGAATATTGCAGAAGGATAACCGTTTTGGGGGGTTAATTTTGTGATCGATGTTGGAGGATTTCCCACTCCACAAATTTGCAGCAGTCAAGCAGTCAAGGGTTTGAATTTTATTGCAGCAATCAAGTCACAAGCCTACTACAGTGATTATCCAGAGGTTGAAACAATCCAATGTTGAAGCCATCTACAGCTCTTACACAGTCTGAGTTTTGCAAGTGAAAATAGTCTGAGTTTTATCCAAGTTTTGTACTTGACAAGTGGAACACTTGACAGTCTTGCTAGGACACATCTCAGGGCATCCGAGTTCTATCAGTCCTGTTGGGGTTTACACCAGCAAGCACAAGTACAAGCTAAAAGCCCAAGGTATGAGGTCTTCTACAACAAGGTATGCATTCATATACACAGTATATAACAGTACAAGTGTCTGAACAAATTACACAAAGATGAGAACAATTGTGATGAAGTGTGTATGATAATGCATGAGTCCGCTGACAAGGATACATAACTGAAGGATACATGAGCCCTGGGCCAACCTAGTTTTAATTTAATTTTGATCTGAATTTTGGGCTTCTACAGCACAGTTCGTAGAGGATCATACCTTGTCTTATGCCACAGTCAATGGACTGATCTGGAGCTGATTCCAAACCATTCTTTGAATTCGAGTGGTTCACTTTAGCAGTTGTAGAAGACAAGAATGGAATACCAAGATGACTGAAGTATGAAAGTAAAACAACTCTGATTTTCTGTAGCAGTATATATATTAATTGTTGTAGCAGGTCTTATTAAGATTGATGGAGTTCTCAATTCATCCAATATCAGCAGAGACACTAAAGGCATTTAAAGATCAATCTCAGGAACATAAGGACTGAGGCAACAAATGGTTTGTTTTGTAATAGTTCTAAATTCATGCAGTTCAGAGTTTGTGAAAGAGGCAGCCAAAGACGTTGTTTTGAAGACATCTAATGCAGGTCACTAAGACAGACAACTAAAGTTTTAAGTAAAGTATCTTCAAATAGCTCTGATTTTAATGTTTGAGGCAGCCATGCAAATGAAGGTCTGAAGCAAAGGCAAGGAGCCATATCAAACTCGTGTAAGTACACCTTGGCATTATTTCTTATGAACCAGAATTTTGAGAAAAGTTTTGGATTGGTATAAGAATTGAATATGAGAGTTCTATCACTCCCTTTTTGTCTCCAAGATTTAGTATTGTACCTTTTTGAGTTTAGATGATGACAGTCTGTAAGACATGATTAGCAGTTGAACTAAATGACCATATGAGCAACTTATCAAATTAAGCAGTTGAAGTAAGTATCAAGATGATACAAACCCTATGATATGATGCATACCTTGATGATGTACTGAAATGATGATGCATTATACATGACTACCCTAGAAGATCGCATATGCTGATCTTAGTGAGATATGCAGACCTCATTAACATATGCAGACCTCAATGACATCTACAGCAGTATGACATGATATCTTCAGATGAAGACTTGATAATGGTGATGCCTTGATGATGAGAATGATGCATATTCTACAATGGTGATGTGTTATGGGCAGCTCGCAGTGATTTGGACAGTTGACATGTGGATTGATGAGGCTTCTTGAGCAGAGGTTAATGAGCAGAGATTGACCAGAGATTCATGAGCAGCAGTGAAGAATGATGATCAAAGAAAAGGATGAGCATGAGCAGAGATAGTTGGCAGCAGATTGAAGAGATAGGTGATGTTGATTTGATGTGACAGTGAACTTTAATTGTAAAAGCAAGCTTGTCTTGCTTTTGAGGTTAGGATACCTCAAACCCTTCTTAGCAGGGTCCAAGAAAACCAGGCAGGGTCCTTCGTCACAAGCCTAAACTAATACAAAATATGAGAGTTTTGGATTGGTATAAGAATTGAATATGAGAGTTCTATCACTCCCTTTTTGTCTCCAAGATTTACTATTGTACCTTTTTGAGTTCAGATGATGACAATCTGTAAGACATGATTAGCAGTTGAACTAAATGACCATATGAGCAACTTATCAAATTAAGCAGTTGAAGGAAGTATCAAGATGATACAAACCCTGTGATATGATGCATACCTTGATGATGTACTGAAATGATGATGCATTATACATGACTACCCTAGAAGATGGCATATGCTGGTCTTAGTGAGATATGCAGACCTCATTAACATATGAAGAGCTCAATGACATCTACAGCAGTATGACATGATATCTTCAGATGAAGACTTGATGATGGTGATGCCTTGATGATGAGAATGATGCATATTCTACAATGGTGATGTGTTATGGGCAGCTGGCAGTGATTTGGACAGTTGACATGTGGATTGATGAGGCTTCTTGAGCAGAGGTTAATGATCAGAGATTGACCAGAGATTCATGAGCAGCAGTGAAGAATGATGATCAAAGAAAAGGATGAGCATGAGCAGAGATAGTTGGTAGCAGATTGAAGAGATAGGTGATGTTGATTTGATGTGACAGTGAACTTTAATTGTAAAAGCAAGCTTGTCTTGCTTTTGAGGTTAGGATACCTCAAACCCTTCTTAGCAGGGTCTAAGAAAATCAGGCAGGGTCCTTCGTCATGTTGTTTCCTCTAGAAATTTGTTGATGAAATTGTCATTGATGCCAACATGGACTTGCAGTGGCCCCACGAGATGTCATTGATGCCACCAAGTCCCACCTGCAGTGCCTAGATCATCTTGATGCCACCACCTTGCTGAAGATGTTGAAGACCCTTTTGATGATGCTGAAGACCCTGGAGATGGTCCTGAAGCCTTGATGGATGTTGGACAAGCCCTAGATGGGTGGAAAAAGCATTAATGACCCATTCTGTGGTCATTCATGCTATGATGATGTCATGGGTCCCCGGGAGAAGGTCTGGCAAACCCACATGTGATGTCCTGATGTATCTTGACCATAGAGGTCCCCGTGCATGGCTAAGGTGGTTGAAGAAGCCCATGATGCCTCTTGCCTGATGAAGAAGCCTTTGGACCCACATTTGTTGGGTTAATGGTCCTTGAACCCTTGAAGGAGATGATATGGTTACTTTTGAATGATGGGGTCCTTGGTCACACATGTCATGGTGTTGGGATTCTTTGATGAAGCCCTTGATGGCTTGATACACCCTTGCATGTGATGGTTTGGGTCTTGAACCCACTTATTGGCAGCTTGATGATGGCACCTACACACAAGCCCACAAACAAGTCAACTCTCCAAAAAGAATAAAAAAAGGTGGACAGGTCGGCTCCACAAAAGAAGATTGTGATATGTCAGCCCAATACAAAAATAAATAAATAAAAAATATATATATAAATTATTTTGTGAAGTCGGCTCAGTCAAAATAAATTAAAAATATATATGTCGGCTCAGTAAAAATCTATATAAATAGGCCTTAACAATTTCATTTTTGTGTGTGAATTTCGGAACTTGCTCTGTGATTTTTTCGATGGTTTACTGAGGCAAATTTCGGGTGGCAGCAGTGAGGTTAAAATTTTCGGGTACTGTAGCAGGCAGCTATAGTGGACAACATTTTTTTTCTTTGTTTTGAAGAATCAACACTGGGGCACCCGAATTGCAGCAGCAAATATATTTTTTTTGGGTCTTATTTTTTTTGCATCCAACAAAGTGAAGAGAAGAAGCTCGCTGCTGAGGCAAGTAAATTCATGATTGTGGAGAAGGAGCAGTCAACTGTGACTGAGATTTTTCGAGTGACTAATGAAGACAATTTTTTTTTGTCCTTGTCTTTTTCTTTCACTGAGGAGTCACGAATCTGCTGTAGAGTCCATGCCTCGCGTTGAAGTTGTGTACACCACTGATGTGTGGACTGTTGACTGAGAGGAAATTTGGTGGAGTACAGTGGAGGAGCAGCAAAACAATATTGATGCCAAGTTTCTTTTAGGGTTTCTAACCAGCACAACATTGATGCCAAATTTGACTTGACTCGGGGTACAAACAGTCCACACTTGAGGGCTCTTCATAGCACAACAAACATGCCCTGTTTGGCCTTTCCACAGTACACTTCAACAGACCCGAGTATTGCAGAAGGATAACCGTTTTGGGGGGTTAATTTTGTGATCGATGTTGGAGGCTTTCCCACTCCACAAATTTGCAGCAGTCAAGCAGTCAAGGGTTCGAATTTTATTGCAGCAATCAAGTCACGAGCCTACTACAGTGATTATCCAGAGGTTGAAACAGTCCAATGTTGAAGCCATCTACAGCTCTTACACAGTCTGAGTTTTGCAAGTGAAAATAGTCTGAGTTTTATCCAAGTTTTGTACTTGACAAGTGGAACACTTGACAGTCTTGCTAGGACTCATCTCAGGCCATCCGAGTTCTATCAGTCCTGTTTGGATTTACACCAGCAAGCACAAGTACAAGCTAGCAGCCCAAGGTATGAGGTCTTCTACAACAAGGTATGCATTCATATACACAGTATATAACAGTACAAGTGTCTGAACAAATTACACAGAGATGAGAACAGTTGTGATGAAGTGTGTATGATAATGCATGAGTCCACTGACAAGGATACATAACTGAAGGATACATGAGCCCTGGGCCAACCTAGTTTTAATTTAATTTTGATCTGAATTTTGGGCTTCTACAGCACAGTTCGTAGAGGATCATACCTTGTCTTATGCCACAGTCAATGGACTGATCTGAAGCTGATTCCAAACCATTCTTTGAATTCGGGCAGTTCACTTTAGAAGTTGTAGAAGACAAGAATGGAATACCAAGATGACTGAAGTATGAAAGTAAAACAACTCTGATTTTCTGTAGCACTATATATATTAATTGTTGTAGCAAGTCTTATTAAGATTGATGGAGTTCTCAATTCAGCCAATATCAGCAGAGACACTAAAGGCATTTAAAGATCAATCTCAGGAACATAAGGACTGAGGCAACAAATGGTTTGTTTTGTAAGAGTTCTAAATTCATGCAGTTCAGAGTTTGTGAAAGAGGCAGCCAAAGACGTTGTTTTGAAGACATCTAATGCAGGTCACTAAGACAGACAACTAAAGTTTTAAGTAAAGTATCTTCAAATAGCTCTGATTTTAATGTTTGAGGCAGCCATGCAAATGAAGGTCTGAAGCAAAGGCAAGGAGCCATATCAAACTCGTGTAAGTACACCTTGGCATTATTTCTTATGAACCAGACTTTTCAGAAAAGTTTTGGATTGGTATAAGAATTGAATATGAGAGTTCTATCACTCCCTTTTTGTCTCCAAGATTTACTATTGTACCTTTTTGAGTTCAGATGATGACAGTCTGTAAGACATGATTAGCAGTTGAACTAAATGACCATATGAGCAACTTATCAAATTAAGCAGTTGAAGGAAGTATCAAGATGATACAAACCCTATGATATGATGCATACCTTGATGATGTATTGAAATGAGGATGCATTATACATGACTACCCTAGAAGATGGCATATGCTGATCTTAGTGAGATATGCAGACCTCATTAACATATGCAGACCTCAATGACATCTACAGCAGTATGACATGATATCTTCAGATGAAGACTTGATGATGGTGATGCCTTGATGATGAGAATGATGCATATTCTACAATGGTGATGTGTTATGGGCAGCTGGCAGTGATTTGGACAGTTGACATGTGGATTGATGAGGCTTCTTGAGCAGAGGTTAATGATCAGAGATTGACCAGAGATTCATGAGCAGCAGTGAAGAATGATGATCAAAGAAAAGGATGAGCATGAGCAGAGATAGTTGGTAGCAGATTGAAGAGATAGGTGATGTTGATTTGATGTGACAGTGAACTTTAATTGTAAAAGCAAGCTTGTCTTGCTTTTGAGGTTAGGATACCTCAAACCCTTCTTAGCAGGGTCTAAGAAAACCAGGCAAGGTCCTAGATGCAGAGTAGGTGCTCTTTGTTTCAGTTGGTGCTGATTTTACCTAACGGTTGTAGCCGGACCAAAACTAATACAAAAAGATTAAAAAATTATATGGTGTTGTGTTCTTTTGTGTTATGGTTCTTGATGATTCAAATGCTTTTGATATGTGAATGATGAAGTGAAAGATGTTTATGAAATGATTATGAGATTAGTAGAATAATGATATGATGAAATGGTAGTTAATACTGACAAGTCAAGAAAAGTTGTAAAATTGACTTTACACTGATTCACCCCCCTCTCAGTGGCTAACAAAGTTCGCCCATGCAAATATATAAGCCCTCTTCTCTTCTGATCCTTCGTATTTGCTTGAAGTAGATAGATGAGGTGCTAGCAATCCACAAATAAGGTGATGATGGTCCTCCGGAAGGAATGAGTGCAACATGCAAGACTTCCAATGGTTGATGATCAAGATATGAATGGCACCCTTAAATCCATTCGCTCGTGCAAGATTGACGTCTTCTCTTTTGGTAGATGAATTCACTATATCTTTGGATGGGCCAGGTTGGTCCCCAAATTCACTAGATAGAGTAATATGGACCCTCTGGAAATTTTGGTGATGACATGTAGAGGTTCTGAGGACTTCTACCTCAATAGAGAATTTATCCTTGATTAATCAATGCGCCCCCATTGAATATGTTTCTTCCTTATGCTACTAGAGCATTGATATCTGAACCTGAATATGTTGTTGCTCTCTGTGAAGATAACAACTGTGAAAAGTTGTGATAGATCTGTATGATCTACCTCCGAAAGTGATTAGGGCAGATAAGTTTCTCTGCCGAAAACACTTGTTAGATGGGGTCTCATGCCCTCAACCCAACTCGATGGTGTTGTTGTTGCCGAGCTCTTGAAACCAATCTCAAAATTGAATAATAGACTTGGGTGCCTTTTTGGTTCGACTTATCTTCTTATATAGCTTTTAGGGTTTGCATGACTTTACTTTTGCTGTAATGTTATCAGAACCCAACCAGTTTTGAAAAAAACAGCCAGTTGGACCGGTTTACAAGCTTCACAAAGTAAAATCACGCACTCAAACTGTTTTTGGTCGGTTCCATACGAAATTGGTTGGTTTCAAGGATGAACTGGTCGATTCCGTACAAAACCGCCCGGTTCAGTACAAAACTGGTCGGTTCCGTACAAAAACGCCAATGACCCCCAAAAACAGCTAATTTCAATATATTTCAATCAAATAAAAAATAGGGTCCACGCGTGAGCTATTTAATTGACCCACGACCCTTCTAATGTTATAAACGAAGGCTCCCACCCTCCATATCAATCACATTTAATTGTGGATGGACTTGGGCCCTCTTCCACAACAAGAGGATGTGAGCATTGATGTTGCAGTTAGACAAGTGTCTTCAGGCCTAGGTAAGTCAAGCCATGCTCATGTTGAGGATGTAGATGATGACTTTGAGTCTGAGCATGAGGACTCAGATAATTCTGATATATGATTAGAATCATTAGATTGTACATTCTACAGTCTAGGCTGCAGTCATATGCTGATATTTCGACTTTAGAGGCCATTTATAACATCTTTGTTGATGTACTTTTCTTTAGATATGTATTTGCAGTCGATGCTATTTTGGTTTTATATGCTCTTACTTGCTATATACATGAGAAACTTTGCATATTTGTGTATAATGGTTTGAATTCACATGGATGCAGAAGGATGAATATGTATTTTGTGAAAATATGAATATTTTATGTCTTTTTGCTCAACCGATTTCTTTATCCGGTTTGTCTCCTAGTTTTTGTCCGGTTCCGATCCGGTTCCAGTTCTTGGGGTCGGACGGTTCAGTTCTGATAACATTGTTTTTGCATGCATGCAAACCTAATTGCTCATTGACGCATGCAAGGTGAAATAAGGCCCGCATGCTTGTTGATATCTACTCCAATGGCCTTCTATAATCTATTGAAGTGATGTTTATTTCTGCTCCTAGTGATATTAGTCCTCAATTATTCCCTTTTCTTTAATATCCGCTCAAACCTATGGGATTAAAATCGGTTAACGGGTATCTTTAGGTGATTTAATTAAAAGAGAACATTACAGTACTATTAGTTATCTTGATAAAATGAGAACCTAAAATGGAAATAAAGAGAATAGTGCTTAATAATAAGAATGTTCCAATCAAGTGTTTGCTTCAATGGCCTCTGGAAAACTACTTCTAGTTGATCCTAGGGTTTGACAGAGAAACCCTTATTTTTCAACTTTGGAATCTTACAAACTTGATTTGAGAGAGAGATGTGCCTCCTCATGGCGAGTTGAGAAATGATCTTCTTCTTCTGGAACTGTGGACAAAACTGCCAAAATCGATGCCCTAGTTTTTCTGAGCAGTAGTGATAGGGCCAAAATTGAAAGCCCTCATATCTAAGTTCTGCCTCCACAGAAAGATGCACCCTCATAGGACGAGTTGGAGAATGCATGAGTCAAACGGAATTGGTGGATAAAAAGTCTTATAAAGTGTGGAGCCCTAGTTCTTGACCCCGATAGATTTTAGGTCAAAATTGCAACTCCACAAAATTGGAATTTTCCTCCACAGAAAGATGCGCCCTACTAGGGCAAGTTCAATGATACAAAGGTCGTCCTTGATCTATGGATGGAAAGGCTAGAATTATGGAGCCCTAATCTCCGGCAATTGCAGTTATTGCAGTTGTTACAGTTGTTGCATTGAATTCTTTGAGCACGGCTCTGATACCATGTTAGAATTTTATACTTTAACAATGGTTATGTTAGATCTTTAAAAAATTTGCGGCATAATACAATAACCATATATAATAGGATCATTGAAAGAAAGACCAGCACAGTAAAACAAGAGTACACAAAGATTTTCCTCTGGGAAACCTTTCACGGGAGAAAAACCCAGCAAACTTCTTTAGTATAGATTCATCAATAAGTTCAATGTCTTCTAGTACAATCCAAGGGCTAAGTGCTCTTCCACACAAAGGTCCCAAGAATAAGACAAGATAGAAAACCCAAGAATAAGATGTCTTCTCCAAGAAGCTACTCCTTTCCCAAGCGAACTTCTTCTTCTTCTTCTTCTTCTATCACTAGCGAAATTGCTTGAGTGATTGATGTGTCAAAATGGGAAGGCTGCCTCCCCTATTTATACTTATTTCCCATGTAACATTTCCTTATGGGGCCGACTTAACTTCCCTAACTAGGCCGACTTGAATATAATATTGTTTACAAGCTTTTTTGGATTCTTCTGGGCCTACTTTGCAAGAGGGGTTTACATTGATTCTTTCAAGGTTCTTTCCATGAACAATTACAATAGTAATATCCTAAAAGGGAGTACAATAATAATACAAGAAGAATACCTTCTGAAGGTACACAATCTTAAACACACATCTCCATCCAAGATCAAAGCAAGTGGATTAGATCTATCAAAATCACCAAGATAAAAATCAAAACAAATCTCATCCATAATGAAATACCAAGCTCATAGTGCAAACAACAACCCACACTAGACCTCCAACAAAGTATAAACATGGGTATCCTACCCATGCAACACAAAACCTTTGACAATTGAAGAAAAACTCTCAACAAGGTCAACTCCTCCTTTTTGAGAGGATCGTTTAGTAACTGGAGCAAGAATATCATCAAGGTCAACTCCCTCTTTCTAAGAAATTCAAACAACCTTATCCTAATACCCTTTAATACTCACATTAGCTAGAAGCTTGGAATCAATCATAGAATCCACAATAGGTTTCGAACCTATCAACATGGCATTCCACCATACATTCTCTACATATGCTTCCTTAAGACTAGAAGGCTCACCTAGCTTCCCATTGGTATGTACAAGTGCCACAAGATTAGCAAGCAACCTATAAATGCTACCATCTCACACACCTCTAGCCAAAGTCCTAAGACATGCAAGACTAAAATCACTAATAATGCATTGGTGTCCTTCAGATGCAACACTACAATATTGCCGCCTAAAACACACCTCAAGTAACGTGACAGAAGTCCTTAGGGGCAAGTCATGAGTCAAGTTTCTGTCACTACACTTGACTCCTCCGTCTAGGCCAACTCCTAACAAACCCAAGGAGGGTGGTCCCTAAAAAATAACTAAGGCTGAGTAAGCTAAGTTACAAAAAATAAATTTAGGAGCTTATAAAAACAAGAGTAACAGAAGCATATCTAAACTAGCAGCATATCAAAATACTTGATATAAAATTTATGAATCAATAAAAGACCAGTGCCTAAAGATAAAAGAAAATTGTTGAAAAGTAAGTGTTTTGCTCGTGCTCTTGGTATGTTTTAAGTTATTTAAGGTGAGTTGCTTAAAGTGGGTTGATTTTTGTTTTGGCCCACAAAAGAGTTACCCTCAAAACTTAAAAGTGAGTACAAAGAAACAGTGTCGAATATCCAACGGGGAGAGAAAGAATCTCATTAATGAGCATTCCCCTAATTTCATGCCATGTTCATTGTAACCTCTCACTCTGACAATAATCCTTCAGATGGATTTCCCTATTATACTAGCCACTCAAAATCCCCTTTTTGATCGTTGACCAACAATGGGCAGGCCATTAATGGTCATAAGAGCATAATGCGGGACTTGAATCCTAGTGCATTACTCTTTAAGCAAAATGAAATAAATAAAGCGACTAAATTAATCTAACTAAAAAATGAAAACTAAGCTAATCTAGTGAGGTGAGCGCAAAATGTGGATAATCTACACTAAGAAATTGAACTATGTTTGGTGAGTTTGTGTCCAACGTTGAATTGGAACTAACAAACGCTTAGTTTTAAGCCTGGATAGTTACTGAAAGAAAAAGAAACAAACAAAAGGCAAACGACGAAAAGTGACATGAATCCCCTAGGGAGGATGGAGACTGGGCGCTAGGTAGCCCACTGATTTGATTGTGTTTTTTTACAAATTCTTGGAGGATTCCTATGGTCCTTTATAGACCAAAAAGGCTTACATGTTTCAAGATTTTGATTTAGGATCAAGGTAGGGTGCTCTTGGGGTCTCGAATGGTCCAAATCCTCAAAATTTCGCAAACACCTCCTTCTACCTATTTACAAAAAGTAAAAACCAAGAAACAAATGATGATGAAAGATGCCCAAAAACACTTTAGAAGTGTCTTTGAAGAATATTAGAAAAATAATAACAAAAATGACTAAGTTAAAGCTATGTAAAATGCACAAAACTTACCAAGGGAAGCAAGCTAGAAAGTTATATCCCTTAGGATCTTTGCTCGTCGCTTTTGGGCGATAAACAAAAGGCACTATACTTTTTAGATATGAATCTAAAACAAAGGACAACCTCTTCCTTCAATCCTTTACATTTGTGATAAAAATAACTTGCAAAAAAGAAGCTTGTTATGCTAGATCTAGTCTTAAAGAATGAGATCTTTTACTAGCAAACTAGGATCTAATCTTTATGCAAATACAAACTAGATCTACTTATGAATTTACCTTTATAAGATAGATCTAAAATGTATTTTAAAAGTAACCGGAGAAATTTGAATAAAATAGAGAGAGAGAGAGAGAGGAAGCAGCTTGACACTGAAATGGTTGAATAGTGGATCCTGTTATCACCAAATTTGTAGTTGCTACTAAAAGGTATCCTATTTGGGACGGTAGAGGAAGAGCAGCTAAACCGATGACACTTCAAGATTCCCAATCACCACTAGATAAGATGGTTGTCACATCGAAAGGGATTCTTGTCACTTTATGCTAATGTGTAGCAAAGGGGGAGACCCTTGCTATCCTATGAAGACGAGCAGAAAGACAAGACACTCAAAAGAGATGGGAGATATGAAACTAGATTGACTTAATCTATAAACCCTAGATCTTTGAGACAGATAGCAAGAAAGGCTTAGGGTACAGGATAAGGTTTAAATTCTATGATTATAACCCTGAGTAGATGTTTCCTCACTATCTAGATTGATTATATTAATCAGGGTTGAAAGTGTTAGGTGTATGATGGTCAAGTCAAGACCTTGGGGGGATTAATGTGGATAAATAGGAAATGCCCCAAGATGCAAGATAGACAAATAATTGAGAGATACTAACACTTTAAAGAGGTTTCCTAATAATGGATATGACAGCATCTAAACATGCAAGCAAAGAAAAGATCACAAAACAAGAAAAATGATCAAAAACCCTAAGAGGGCGAGCTGCCTACAGATTAGTGCCTTTGACATAGGGAAGATGGAGTCCCCAATGATAACACCTCAATGAGGCTAATACGGCTTAGAAGTGAAGAATAATACCCAAAAAGGATTTGTCAAAATTCCTATGAGTGCAATCTGGAAAAAATTTAAAAGTTACTACAAAGAGGGTTTTAATTATGCGAAAAATGGAATGGAAATCAAAACTACATAAAACCTTTTAAGAATTTGCGTGGAAGCTGGGCGAATACCAAGATTGTGACTCTCTTACAAAGCAATGCCCACTTAATGAAGATCTGGTGACTATCTTACGAAGTAATGCCCACTTAATGAAGATCTGGTGACTATCTTGTCTTTTAACCAAAACACCCCAAGTGGCCAATACGCCCCTCTCATGCACAAACAAACAATCGAAATCAATTCGCCATACGTGAAAGAAATGCGATTACAACAAGGTAAGGAATCATATCAATTGACAAAATGCAAAATAGAAAACTCCTTGAAGAAACCACAAAGAGAGAGAAGAGTTGTCTTCCACAATAGCGTCCCTCTTCAAATCACTACCTTGTTGTAAAATAACCACAATGAATATATGCCAATAATATCCATGAGAAATTCACAAGAATTCACATTGTAAGATAACACAATCACAAATCAAGAACATTCCACACAAGAATCTCAAGTATTTGTCGAAAATGAATTTTCTCTATTCCAATAGCCAAGAGCCAAAAGTCCCCGTTACAATGGTGGAAGAATCTCTCTTAAATAGATCAAGAGTGATGTCCATATTCTAACCAACTTCATCTGACGATCATCAATGGTGGAGATTACATTTTGCATCTTATACATGGATCACCGAAAAAGAGGGGGTGCAATTTTGCCTATAGCACTTTAGTTGGGCAAAATACAACATAATGAAATAATATAACAATGTAGTACATGATGGGGATCACCTTAGGGGCATAAATCACCCTATGGACCAACTTTAATACATAACAACAAGATATTACATGACAATACATGAAATTCCAAGGGGTGCCCTAACAAGGAGGACGTCATCACTAAATAAACCCAAAAATAGTTATGGACCCCATGCTAAGAAATAATGATCGAGAATGATCCATAGAGCCAAGATACATCATAATATATCAGCCAATAGCATTTCCTAGCCATGAATTAGCCAAATCGATTTTCCCAAGGTAGCCACGGTCACTTGATCTTTTATGACTAATTGCCCGAAATGCACCGTAAATATTTAATATGCCCATAACTTCATTTTCCGTTGCTCGGAATAAAAATATGGTTGCACCAAAAATTCCAAAAAATATTAATCTGGTAATACTCATTACTCGTAGTACCCCAAAAACGCTTTTGGTGGAAGGCCCTCAAACAATTTTTTCAAAATTTGATAAAATTTGGTCCATTTCATTAAAAATTCACCCAATCATTGTACTGAACCAAATTTTGCATTTTTGGAGCACTAGAACGGTCTAAATGGCCTCCAAAGGCATCAAAACACAACAATAGAATAATTGTAACCATATCCATCCCAAGACCTATGTAGACCAAGTCAAAATAATAAATATGTTGCTTGAACTATAATATGATCAAATCCAATGTACACAAGGGATGAAAGATAACTCTCTTATTCATATTATTAGCCAACAATAGCAATAGTAACACGATAATGGTAATAAATCAATAAATCCAATAAAAATAAGACTTGTGTTAGAGTAAATAAATGATCTTTCATGAAGTCCTTTATACATGCTCACTTACAAACTTAGTCAAATTGTTATGATGGGTGAGGTGGATGAAACAAGGTTAAGATAAGGAAACAACTTGCTAACCTCGACATAGTGATCTTTTAGATAAGGAGGAAAAGGGGAATCCACTTGGATATATGAAGGACAGAGGACATTAGGGAATGGGGGTGTCTCACATATATGTAGAGTGCTTAGAAGGTTTTCAGTGGACTCTAACAAATTTCCTTCGACTCACATCCAAGCTTGACTCAAGCTCCGTGAGGATCTTTTATAGGATCCTTGTGTTGAGTACATAAGAACCTGTAGTAAAAGAGATCATAGGGAACACTTAGAATTAGTTGTCCCTTACTCCATCTCACATCAAAACCCGTGGGTTCCATGAGGAAAATATCATTACAAAACATGGTCTGCAGTCTTTAGATTAGCATTTAGTTAACCACTGCTTTTAATTGGCCTTTGATTGTATTTGTAACCCTGTTACAATTTTATATGTGCGCTTAAAAGCACAACTATTTCCATTTTTCATCAAGAGTATTTGCATTTCATTTCATTTCACATATAAATAGAGCTTTTATATTGATGTTTGTAATGATTGAAGTGACAACTTGCTTTGAGGACTAAAGGAAACAATTTGGTGACACAAGTTACACATCCATTCCACAAGGCATCATATAAGCAGAAGGGAAGGAACCAGGCCACTCACTCCAGAGCCGAGACACAATACAATATGGAGTCTATCCAACACAGAGGTCCAAGTGGGGGAAAGGTCTTTAATCTCACAAAGCAAGGTTCAAGTCAAGGGTCAAACTCAAATATGGATGAAACGGATTGGTGAATGAAGGTAAAAGGTGATGCCAAATTTGCACGATAAGACTAAGAATGCATAAGGTAGGCAATACTAGTGAGCATATAAAAAGGTCTTAACATTCAAAATCATAAATCCACTCACTATAACAAGTTTATGAGAGCAATGCAATACAAAAAATCACCAATATCAATTACCATGTCAAGTTAAAGCTAATAAAATGGGAAAGACAGTTTAATAGCATTCTCATACACATATAATTGTCCAGCCATATACTTGTCTCTAATAAAACCAACTCCAACAGTATGGGCAAGGGAAATATATCAGTTGCCTCCTCTGATAAGTTAACCATGGCTACAACAAGTCTATCTAAATGGATCATCCAAGACTAAGTCATGTCATGGGATACCGTTGCTGATCAATAGAAATGTCTCTCGCTGACTGTACCACCGATGATCTTTGGAAGAATATGCGCAACAGATATGGGACTAACACTAACTATAAGAAAAATAAAGTTTGTTGCATCATGGTATCTCCAGCTACAATATATGTGATAACAAAGCCTACTGGTGGAATGTCGATGAACAATGTCTTCTGAAAATTCTTGAAGGGAATGGGAGATGCAAACAAGCTCTGCCACCTCTCCAAGTTAGAAAACATGTAACTAACAAAAACTTGCAACAAAACTCATCTAGTACTATATAAGCAAGAGATTAAGACGACAGGTATAAAAAATTATAAAAACACATAAGCATACATAAGTAACAGAACGAAGCAAGTAAACAAACATACTAGATCTCTCCTACTAATTGCTAACAAACTGTTGCTGCCTAATTTGCACCTCGGGTCACATGGCAGAAATATTCAAGCCACTGGGTGTGACCTTAGGGGCAAGCTCGAGCCAAGTGTTGTCACCTGATACTCAACTCCTCCGTCTAGGACAACTCCTAGCGAAGCCAAGGGGGGTGGACCCTATGAAAGATAATCTTAGGCAGTTTCTCACTATGAAAGTATGAAACAAAAGATATTCTAGGAGTTTTAAAATGAAATGGATTAAAATGTTACCTACCAATTACTGCAAGTCAATTACTCTTAGCAAGCTTTAGAGAAATAGACAGATCATTCCAGACACATTTACAAAATTAACTTAGGCAAAACAAAAGAGTAAAATAGACCAGTGCCAAATGAAGAAAGTGCTTTGCATATGAGGGCTGCTAGTGTAGTCTCGGTGAATGTATTGCGGTGTCTCGGTTGGTAAATTTTAGATTATTAGATGAGTGATTAAGGGAGTGGGTTAATTGTGGGTTTGGCCGAATAAGGCAGGCTAATTGTGGGAATGAGAGCTAATGCGGTTTTACCAAGTGTCCAACGGGGCGAGGCATAACCTGCTTGGAGTAGCCCCTGACTCTGTGGTATCCACCCTTTGCAACCTCTTGATTTCTCAAGAAGCAAGCTTATTGGGATTTTCCTATTATTCTAGTCACTCGTATCCCTTTCTGGTACAACCAACTGATCAGACAAGATGCAATGGTGCAGATCATACCAGGAAGGAGCCTTCGTTAATTTTTATTAAAACTAAAAACTGATGTTTATTAACTGACTACTCACGGCTGAGAGTCTCTTTCCCCCTTTCGAGATACTCGGGAGAGCACAGCCGGGTTCATTTTAAAAGCTTAAAGAAATAACAAAAATGAAATAACGAAAAGAAACCTATTTTCTAATTAATCCTACCACGAATCTATTTCCCCCTTTCGAGATACTCAGGAGAGTGTGGGGTTAACAATTCTTTTACTTCCGAAATGAAAAGCAAACTAAATTAACGAAGCACACGACACCGATCGCCAAATGGGCATTGCAAAAGGCTTAACACAACCTTCTCGATCTCCTTTATTCCAGTTATTGCAATGGCTTAAAAGCTCTTTTTTGGGACACCCGTGATCTTTATCATTTAGATCAACAACTTTACAAATTTCTTTCAATAAGAATGAAGGGAGAGAAAGGGATGAAGAGTGGGAAAGGCGTGGAGTCTTCTCACTTGCTTGAATCTTCAATTTTTGGGTAGCATTTCTCTCTACCTATGCATCGAACGACAAAAAACAGCCAACAACAATTGTTAGAAGATGGTCCCAAACACTTTGAGAGTGTTTGGGAAAAAACCACAAAAACTTGCAAAATTTTTCTAAGTTAAAAAATAAAAGAAAATTTGTGAAATTTAACTAAGTAAGACAAGCTATAAAGCGTGTCTTCTTAGGATCTTTACTTGTTCTTTTGGAACAAGTAAACCAAGCTCTAAATAGCCAAGTATGAATCTTTAAACTCTTGAATCAAACTACCCTTACTTAACTTTGGATTTTACTGGAAAAAGACAATAAAAAATGGCAGATCAACTCTAACC
>LPNX010223461.1:26907-88095 GCA_001517045.1 Pseudotsuga menziesii | reverse complement strand
CTTTAGAAGATGAGGAGGGTGAAGACAAACAGATGTTGAAATTGGGCAATGGGGTCCTCATAGTGGGGATCAGAGGGACTAGTCCTTCTTAGAAGATGGGAGGATGTTGAAATGCTCAACACGCTCTCCAAACTAGATATCCTGCACTCACACAAAACTTGCACAATAAAGGATTAAAAGCACCTGGTGTAAACTACAATAAAAACTCCGTAAAACATGCATTTTTCATCAAATAAACATGTTTGTCTAATGTCTCTAATGCAACTTAAAAAAAAAAGTAATGGATGAAACAATCACACAACTCTACCTTACTAAGAAATAATTTTCCTTCAAAATCCAGATAAATAACCAAAGATTTTATAGTGCAAGCATGTAAACAATACAGTTATACCTCATTAGATGATAAAGACATTATCATCCACAAACGAATGATTCACACATCGATTTGCCTCCAAATCCTTTATTCATTCAATGAAAAATACATCACAATGATTACAATGCAATTTAGCAGAGATTTAGCCTTCCCATGCATACAATGGCCAAAATACCTTCATTATATAGAAATTCCAGAAGGGGGGAGCGCATCTCACACTTGGAGTTGGAGTCGAGTGAGATGAGAAAATTGTGGGATGAACGTGAGTTAAAGTGAAGTGATAATATGGAGGAGGCGCCACCTCCCATGAGGTAGGAGACCTCACACTACCATAAAGTCGTACGGCCCAATATGGCGTGAGCAAGGAGTAGAGTTAGGATAAACTTTATGGTAATAAAACATGTTTTAAAGTGACGCCTTCTTCCTAAGAAGAATTCGCCTACATGGGGACCACCATGCCAAATCACCCCTCAACCTTTAAAAAAATCATTTTTGACTTTTTTAAATATTTTGACATGCCAAAATGTTGCACTTTTAGCATTTTGATGCTCTGATAGCGAAAAATGACCATACATGACCTTTTAATCACTATGAGTGTATGAAAAGTGGGTCTCAGGGTAAAGAGTATGCTCTGAGCATTAAAACGAGCATCCCCACGCCAAATTCCACCTCTAGAGCAAGTTTTTATGCCATTTACAAGTTTTTTAATTAAACCATTAAAAAATGGCTTAAAAAACAGAGGAATATATATATATATTCTCTAAGTCGGATGAAACTCTAGGGGACCTAGCACATGTCCATATGGCTCCATACCGATGCCTAGCACGCTCATATACATCGACACGTGAACTTTAATAACCTCCTAAGGCCTACCCACCAAGATGACCATTCCAGCTTTGGAGGAGCAGTGGAAAACTCAAAAATTATACATCTCGTATTCAGCATTGCATAATTGACAAGGGAAAAAACACCTTGGAATGGTTGCATTAACGTTTAAGTCTTAGGAAGCCAAGTTCCTTAAAAACAAATGCCATGCTAGTACATGTATTACAATTTCCCCAAAGGGGTATGAACATGTGGTACACAAAAAATAAAAAGGGCCAGGAAGTCTTGATTGTTAAAGTTTAGGGTTAGGTTAGGTTTTGACATAAAAATGTACTTTAATGCATAAACAGAATTATGTGACATGGTTAGATTCAGAATAGTGTTGCATCAAATAAACTTAAACTACAATAAAATCAAACATAATTTTCATCTCTTTCAACTTTAATACTCCACTAGTCACTGCGTTAAAGTTGGTCCTTGAGATGATTTACCAAATGCCATGTACTGTAACAATATTATAAAAAATAATGTACAGAAGATAACAGTAGTAAAAAACAGTAACAAGACTAACCTAGAATCATTTTGAATCAACCTTATTCTCAAATACCTTTAGGTTTTGATCTTGTCACTAAAGGCACAAGTGACCTAGATGAACAAATGATATACCTTGAGAAAGGGCTTACAAGGGTTAAGACAGTAAGGATACAGACCTCAGGTTCTTAGTCAATAGGAAGAGAAACTTCAATCAATTACTCAGTCTTTGATAGCACACTAGCAGAGAGACTCAGTCACGCTGAAGACACACAGTCACGCTACACAAGAGACACACATTCATGTTGGGCAGAGACACACGGTCATGCTAAAGACACAGTCGTGTTGCACAAGAGATGCATAGTCACGTTGAGCAAAGAAACAGTCACACGGGCAAGAGAGAATTGTCACGCTGGAAGGGGTATAGTCACACTGAGTAGCGACACACAATCACGATGAGCAGGGCGAGACACGGCCACGTTGGGCAAGCAGTCACGCTAATGCAAAAGGGACACGGTCACGCTAAAGCAAAAGCCCACATTCACACTGGCAGGAGACACAGTCACGCGGGTGAAAGAGACAGTCATACGGGTGAAAGATACACAGTCACACTGAGCATGGAAGCATATTCATGTTGAGTGGAGGACACAGTCACGCTAGAGCAGGTAAGCACAGTTGTAATATCCCAACTGATATTCTATGATTCTTTACTACTAAGTTGTTGTTCAGACACTCAATGACGTGCAAAAGACTTAATAAAAAGTGCATGCAAAATTGTCGTGCCAAAATGCCCTAAAATATAGCAAAGTTTCAGAAATAACTTGTACACTTACCACTAATAACTGAGTTGATAGTCCTCCAGAGATATGTTGCATGTATGTGGTGTTGAATAGGTGAGATAATAGTGCTCCCTTCCTGCTTTTGTCACCTAGCTACAAGAAGGCTCTCTCCTAGATGAAGTTGACGTTTTTTTATGAAGGAGGAGTCTATTGCTGTTGAAACTTTGTGGAGATGATAGTCTCTCCTTCCCGAAGAGATAGACAGGGACATGCAGAGGATCTGACTACTCCAAGACCCCTAGCGAATTGTTTTGCTGGAGAGGGTGACGTCTCCTCTTCCCCTATGAATCTGTTGTTGGATGCCCTAAATGTGCTGGCCCTAAGCTAATGATCACTCAGTGCGTTGTGTTAAGCCTACTAAGAAAAATGGTGATAACATGCAAAGATAAGGCTGGGCTGAAGGGTCCCAGCGAATCCTTCTAGGGTTTTCCAGCTATTCCCCAGCTATAAAACGTGAACCGACAAATAGACATTATGTTAGTGTTGGATCACTGAATACGGAAGAATACGATGAATGTCGATAGTAGACCTAGATGGCCTACCTTGAAAGAGATTAGGGCAGATAGATTTCGCTGTCAAAACCCTTGTTAGTTGAAGACACCGCCCTCAAACCCAACTGTTGTTGCTACTCAAAAAATCCAAATCAACAATAATAATCATAAATGTCCCCTTTGGTGCAATAACCCTTCTTAAATAGAATAGCATGTACTTTTAGGGTTTGCATGTCACTTTTAGGGTTTACGCTTCACTTTTGCATGCATGCAATTCTAATTTCATGTCGACTTTAAGCCTAAAGAAATAAAGATTTCTTTATCAAACTGATGACTTTAATACCGAATCAGTGTCTCGTTCTGTTTTAGGTATCAAATGTCCTCAGTCAATTCCCTTTTATGCAGTACCCGCTCGAACCTATGGGAATTAAGTAAGTTAACGGGTGTTTTGGTGCTTATTTGGAAGAGAACATTACAGTCCTCCGCACTTGAAATTGTTTGTCCTCAAGCAACTGTAAACTAGGATGCTGCAATACCTGCTCTTCCTCCCATGTGGCATCCTCCATAGGTAATTCTTTCCATTTTACCAAATATTCTCAGATCACCGTGTTTCAGAGTTTCCTTTCTTGAACCTGTAGGGTTCTCTCTGGAATCAATATCAAAAGCCCTCCATCATCTAAGAGAGGCAACTTGGTGGATGGAGCAACGTGTTTCCCTACTGTTTTCTTGAGATTGGATACATGAAATACAATGTGAATTTTGCTTTCCTCTGGCAGTTCTAGTTTATAAGCCACCTCTCCAACCTTCCTGGCTACCTTATAAGGACCATAGAAGCGAGATTTTAGCTTTTTCGCTCCTTTTTTCTTGAGTAAAGATTGCCTGTAAGGATTGCCTGTAAGGATTGCCTGTAAGGTTGTAGCCATAAATATACCAAATCTACTACCTCAAAACTCTGCTCAATCATGTGTCTGTCTGCATATAGGATCTGTTGATTCTGAGCTGCCTGTAGATTCTATTGCCGCCTAATTCACACCTCGGGTCACGTGGCATAAATCTTCAAGCCGCTGGGTGCAACCTTAGGGGCAAGCAAGAGTCAAGTGATGTCACTTGATCTTGACTCCTCCGTCTAGGCTCTCTCCTAGTGAAGCCAAGGGGTGTGGTCCCTAATAAAATAAGCTATGGTGTTTAATATATGAAAATATAACAATTAGTCTAGGAGATGAGATAAAATAAAACCTTGAAACAAAGATAACTGCAAATAATTTAAATGACTAGCATAAATAACATTCCACACAACACAATGATTAACTTAAGCATAAATAAACAAGATTGCCAGATAGACCAGTGCCAATGGAGTGCTTGTGTAAAGGGTTGCTAGTGAAGTCTCGAGCAGTATTACAATTGTCTCAGTTGGTCAGTTTTAAAATTATTAAATGAGTAATTAGGGAGTGAGTCAATTCTTGGTAAATTTTATTATGAATCTAATAATGATCTTTATTAAACGGGGAGATGGTATTCCAGATATACCCGGGGGTACGTGGAATATGTCTGGATTTACCAAGGAGTGGCTCTCATAGTGACATGTGGGCTAGATGGAGTCGCAGGGCTGTGTTCAACACCACACCAAACGAGAATGTAGCCTAACGGTACCCTGCGGTCACTTTCTAATGGTTCCTGCTTCACCTGCAAAATTTCCCCACAATTTGGTAAAATCGCATAAAGTGTCGGATTTTCACTTGTAGGGATTAATTGATGTGTTTTACTAATTACTAGTCACTTCAATCCCTTTCTAATTGTCCCACCGATCCAACCAAAGGCCTTCAGTGGTCACAAGATCATCCGGGGTCTTGAAGTCTTGGATATTTTAAATCTCAATGTGAGTTTTTTAAATCTCAATGCCAATACTCTTGTTACCGAGAACACAGCCAGATTGATTAATTTTAATTTAAGAACTGAAAATAAAATGGAAAATTTAAAGAAAACTAAAATAATGTAATGTCCTCTTCTGCCTAGGCATTGAGGACCAACCCGCTAACCTATGTGATTCCTATCGGTTCGAGCGGGTAATGACAGTTAGGGAATCAGTTGAATACTGATGTCATCTACAGAAGATCTAGGGCATCAACATTATATCACCATTGGGTCGAAGAGGGCCACCAGAGACAAAGGCCACCTGCATGCATGACTTCTAAGCATTATTTAATGATGCATGCACCCGATTAAGTCTCCATGAGCATGCATGCAAGTCAACTGCAAATTAGAAGTTAAAGTGACCTAATTAGGTCAAAAGTTAGGGTTTTCGCAGTTGAAAGTTATAAAAAAAAGATAAAGTGAATGGAGAAGACACTTTTGATTATTATTGATTTGGAGCTTCTTAAGTAGCAGTACAGCGTGCGGGCACAGCAGTTGGGGTTGAAGACGGCGTCTTCAGCTAACGAGGTTTCAACAGTGAAATATCTGCCCTAGTCTCATTCAAGGTAAACCATCCAGGTTCACCATCCACTCTTCAACTTATTCATCCAGTTGCAGTTATCCAGTATCCATCAGAGATTGTTTGCAGGGACACGTGTGCATCTGTAGGGGGGGTTTTAGCTGGAAAACCCCAAATCATTCGCTGGTTCCTTAGATCTCCGTTTATCTTCAGAATATTGGCACCATTCTCATCATCGGTATCATCCTCCAGTACCCAGTGATTATCAGCTTCCAGTTTGCTCATTCGGAGCAGTTCTCAGCAGTTTTGGGAATCAAGGGGGTGTGAGCAGCTAAACCTCAAGTTCAATTCGCTAGCCTGCTTAGTGATCTCAGAACTTCTGCATGTGTCAGGCATCCTCTCCGGCACAGGAAGACTACCACTCCTGCAAATTCTTAGTTGCAATAGACACCTCCTTCATTGAAAACGTCACCTTTAGTTGATTGAGAGTTCATGCTGTTGGGGTATCACTGGAATCAAGGAGCACCAGTTCTTCACCAGATCAGCTCTTGATGCATGCCTATTCTCTCTGGAGCATTGTCAGCCAGATTATCCATGGTAAGTGTTGATCTATCATCATAAAATTCTCTGCCTTAGTTAGCTATAAAATAGGGCCACTTGCTCGGCACTTTGCATGCAAATTTATTTTCAATATTATTGTACATCGGGAGGCTTAAGCAAGCCTTAGTGTAGAAAACAGTTGAATATCCTCATCTGGGATATTACAGTGGTATCAGAGCCATTTTTCTTACCAGCTGTGGGCATGCAAAATAATAAATGAATTCAGAAGACCCTTACAACATTACTTACTGGAGACAGAGGTGTAGAGACAGAGAAGAGGAGTTAGAGGACATAGATTTGGGAAACAGAGAGTATCAATTTGAAAAAGGCAAAGAAACAATGGTCAAGGATGATAAAACAGCGTTCAACTGTCTCATATCAGCCATAAAAGAACTCACTACTGAGCAAAAAGAAGTGATGAGCACCTTCAGGCAAATGACTAAGAAAAATGGGCCCATCCCACACAGTCCCTTATTTCCCAACAGTGATAGGGTATCCACTAGCAATAGTAGGGAGCACCTACATACCACCATGCAGAGCCATCCCCATATATACAAGCCTCTCCGACCCACCATGCCTCAATTCTTAGATAGCCCAACTGCAGAGCCTCTAGCACAAGTAGAACCAAAAGAATCCATGAGTGCCTATCTCAGAGAGTATAGAGCTTTAGGAGATGGCTTCCATTAAGCCATGACCTTCACTAACCTCTGCCACTTCAACAGTAAGAACAAACCCAAAGCTTATAATAGGCCATTCACCCAGAACTATGAGTTACAGCGCACCGTAGGGAAACTGACTATCCCTACCTTTGAGGGAAACCGGGGTGGCACAGCCCGGAATTGGGTGCAGAGGTTGGATACCTACTTCCAGCTCAACCCCATGATTGAGACAGATGACATTAAATTGGCTACTTTGCATTTAGACAGAGAAGCACATGAGTGGTGGTACCATGAGTTAGTGACACTAGGTCACAACACCATCACCTCATACACAGATTTTACACAGAGGCTCATTGAGCGGTTTGATCGAAAGCATCTGGAGGTACACTTTAGAGAACTGGCACAGCTCAAGCAGACATGTAGTGCAAATGCATTTATTTCGGAGTTTCAGAGAATAGCAGTCATGGTCAGAAATATATCAGAGAGCAGGTTGATTATGTTGTTCACTGAGGCTCTCACTGAACCCTTATGGGGATGGGTCAAGTCTTATACGCCCACCACCCTAGCAGATGCCCTCAGCCGGACTAGAGACTTACAAGATGCAGTGCCCAAAAATAGGTTTCCTCCCAGGACCAATTTTCCTATTAAAGATAAAGAGAGGAAACCCTTCCAGAAAGAATGGCCCAAGAAAGAATGGATGGACAATGATACTCGACAGGACCTTAGAAGAAAAATGTTATGTTTCACTTGCCAAGAACCATGGATACCAGGTCACAGATGTTCAGGAAAAGGAAAGGCCTACTACATAAAGGCTTATTCCGACACTAAGGAGGATGAGGATTACCAGGAGAAGGAGCAGGGAGAGACAACAGAGACAATTGCTGAGGGACAGGCCTCAAGGGGTACCATTGCTACCATGACAAAGGTTCCTAGATTCCACACTCTTCGGATCAGAGGTACCGTACAAGGCCACATAGTGGGAGTACTGATAGATGGTGGGGCATCGCACAACTTTATTGATGCTGCATGGGTTAAAAAGAGAATCATTCAGACTGAGAGCTTTGATGGGTTTTCGGTAGCAGCAGCAGGTCACACCATGGAGTGTAGTTAGAGGATTCCTCAATTAAAGGTAACAATTGGGAATTATACAGTGATGGAAACATTCTATGTGGTAGATGTACCAGACATGAATGTGGTACTAGGAGTTCAGTGGCTGTATTCCATAGGGAAGTATTCCACCAACTACAAGACCATGGAGATGGAGTTTACAGGAGCAGAAGGACAGAAGGTAGTATTTAGAGGGGTGAATATCTATCCTCCCACAGCAGTGACATCACACAGGATGGAGGCAGTACTTCGACAGGGAGATATTGAGTGGGTTACGGAGTGTATGGTTACCTTCAGGAAACCACTAGACGAGGCCACACAACATCCAACAGATATAGAGGCCTTATTGCAGAAGCACAAGGCAATATTCGGAGATCTTCTAGTAGGTCGACCTCCAGATAGGGGATTTGAGCACCTTATTGAGTTAGAGGAGGGGACCCAAGCAGTTGTCATCACTCCCTATAGACATCCCAAGAGGTATAAAGATGAGATAGAGAGTACAATCAAGGAACTACTCAAGCTAGGGTACATCAAACCTAGCTCTACTCCCTTTGCATTTTTAGTAGTACTAGTGAAGAAAAAAGATGGAACTCTACGCATGTGCATTGATTACAGAGCGCTCAACATGAAGACCATAAGTACAGGTATCCCATCCCTAGGATTGATGAGTTCATGGATGAACTACAGGGGGGGCAAAGTACTTTTCCAAAATTGATCTCCGCTACGGGTACCATCAAATTCGGGTCAGGGAACAGGATGTCCCAAAGATCGCTTTTCATTGCCACTACAGACATTATGAGTTTCTATTGATGCCATTTGGACTCACTAATGCACCAGCCACCTTCCAGTCATGCATGAACCATATCTTTAGGACACAGCTATGTAAATATATTCTGGTATTCTTTGACGACATATTGATATACAGTAGAACTTGGGAAGAGCATTTGAGACATCTAGATGAAGTACTTGGCATTCTACAGGAGCAGTCACTATATGCCAAAATGTCCAAGTGTGAGTTCGGCATGAAGGAGATGTTGTACTTAGGGCATGTGATAGGGGCCAACGGGGTCCAGGTGCACTTCGAGAAGATTCGGGCTATTTTGGATTGGCCTACACCTAAAAATGCGATGGAACTGAAGGGTTTTTTGGGCTTTTGCACCTACTATAGGAGGTATGTCAGTGGATTCTCACAGATGACCGCACCCCTCACAGATCTTACCAAGAAGGGGGCATTCAGTTGGTCGGAGGCAACACAACAGACTTCATGATTTCATGGGCATTCGAGAAAATGAAGAAGGTAATGAGTTCATGCCCAATATTAGCTTTACCAGACTTCTCTCAATCCTTCGTGTTAGAATGTGATGCTTCAGGAGAGGGCATTGGGGCAGTTTTGATGGAGAACAACCACCCCATTGCATTTGAGAGCAGGAAGCTCAAAGAATATGAGCGCCACTATTCGATATATAACAAAGAGATGTTATCCATTCTCCATGCGCTAACCAAGTTCAGGCAGTACTTAGTGGGTGCCAGGTTCAAAGTTAAGACAGATCACAACAGCTTGAAATACTTCCTAGAGCAGAAAGAGCTAAACGAGAGACAACAAAATGGGTAAGCAAGATTCAGGCCTATGACTTCGAAATTGAGTACGTAAAGGGAAAGAACAATGTAGTGGTCGATGCACTTTCCAGGCAACCAGCTACATTATCCCTTATGAGCATCTCATCAGATTGGAGATCTCATCTTTTAGTTCAGTACTCCAAAGATAAGTTTCCTTGCGAGCTATTGGATGGACAGATTCAGGATGATAGGTACAGGGTAATTGATGACATCATATACTACAAAAAAAAAATCTTCTTGGTTCCAGAGTCTCCCCTTAAGAAGAAAATTTTACATGCATCGCACGATTCACCATTAGCAGGGCATCAAGGGTTTCACAAGACCTACCGGCAGATTAGAGAATGGTTCTCATGGAAGGTACTCAAGAATGATGTGATACAACCTATGTCACATGGTTCGAGTTCGACGACCTTGAAATTCGATTCGAATTCGATTTTTTTTATGAAGTTCGGGATGAGGTTTGGCATTAGGTTCGCCAATATAAAAAATTTCATATATATAATAATATATATAATAAAATATACAATAAAACAAATGAAAAAATATATCAAATTTTATCATTATAATTTATGTTCAATGCTGCAACTTGCAAGTTGCAACCTCCATGTACATTTACACTATAAAATTTAAATAATGAAATAATTTGAAAGCAGGAAATAAGTAAGTAAATTTAGCAGATCTGAGCATTATAATCACTAATTAGTATGAGTAAGCAGTGCTGTAGTAGCACTAATCAGCAATAAAAATATTAAAATTTACAACATGAACATAATTCCAAGTTTTAAAGAGCCACATCTTGATTCCTAAATATACAAAACATGATAAATATGATGAACATAATGATTCAATAATAAGTAAACTATTAAACATGATGTTATTTTCAGCATATATTGGTAATTGCAGTTGTAAATTACAAAATCAACTACATAGCCTGTGAGCTTAAGTTTGAACACAGAGTGGACTGTCGAGTTGCAGACTGCAGTTGTAGAGGGCGTCGCGGTAGCCTGGTAGGTGAGCAAAAATGGAGTCGTGACTCGAGATATGAGAGCGGTGGACTCGGGAGTCGGGAGAAAACCTTGGAAAGTGGGATCTGGCGACAGGACAGTGGAACGCGCGAACCGATGAAAGGAGAAAAATTGAAATTCAATTTGAAATTCGTTTGAGATTCACCTGAAATTAGATAAAGTTCGAGTTCGTTAAAGTTCGATATGGTTCGATTCGATTAGCCTTGAGGTTCGGCGTTGAAATTCGCCGAACCTAAACGAATTGCAAATTTTTTTTGGAGTTCGACGAATTTCGAACTTCAAGCATAAAATTCGCCGAACCCTGTGACATAGGATACAACATGTGAGAGAGTGCAGCTTGTGCCAACAAAACAAAATAGAGCACACCCACCCGACTAGTTTACTACATCCCTTACCTATTCCTGAGCAGAAATGGGAGAGCATCTCTATGGACTTTATTACTGGGCTACCCAAGGTTCAAGGCAGAGACTGCTTGTATGTAGTAGTGGATAGATTGACCAAGTTTGCTCACTTCTTTGTTATTTCTTCAGATTATTCAGCAGCACAGGTAGCAAAACTATTTTTCAGAGAGGTATTTAGACTCCACGAGTTGCCCAAGACCATTGTCAGTGACAGAGACAGCAAATTCACAGGTGCCTTTTGGCGAGAGCTTATCCGGTTAGTGGGAACCAAGTTAGCCATGAGCACAAGTTATCATCCACAGAGTGACGGGCAGACAGAGATTGTCAACAAGTTGATTGAGGGTTACTTGAGAAATTACGTAGCAGGTCAACAGAGGACATGGATCAAATAGCTACACTTGGGTGAACATTGTTACAACACCACCCACCATATGACCATTGGGATGACCCCTATCCGAGATCTATATGGGTATGATGCTTCCACTTTCGTAGACCGGATATTTGGCGATAGCATGGCCCCCAAGGCCAAAGAGTGGATTCAGGAGGGTCAAGATATCCTCAAGTACTCATGGAGAACATACAGGCTGCTGATAATCAGCTAAAGATATATGCGGACAGGCACAGGGTTGAGTGCAGTTTTGAGGTAGGAGACTTCGTTTATTTACGCCTCCAACCTTACCAACAGTCATCTCTCAAAAAGAAACGAGCGGAAAAACTCAAACCTCGCTTCTATGGTCCATACAAGATAATTTGGAAGGTTGGAGAGGTAGCATATGAGCTAAAACTACCCCCAGAGAGCAAGATTCACAATCTATTTCATGTCTCCAACCTCAAGAAGGTAGTCAGTCAGCAGATTGTTACATCTTCCGAGCTAGCCCCCCTTGATGATGAGGGGCAATCGATACTGATTCCATAGCACATCCTAGAAGTACGAGAGCGGAAACTGAGGAACAGGATCATGAGAGACTACTTGGTTCAATGGAAAGATCTGCCTATGGAGGAGGCCACTTGGGAGACAAAACAGGTATTACAGCACCTAGCTTTACAGTTGCTTGAGGACAAGCAAATTCGAGCAGGGACGACTGTAATGTCCTCTTCTGCCTAGGCATTGAGGACCAACCTGCTAACCTATGTGATTCCTGTAAGTTTGAGCGGGTACTGACAGTCAGGGAATCAGCTGAAGACTGATGCCATCTACAGAAGATCTAGGGTGTAATATCCCAAATCCCAATATTTTCTAATTCTAAGCAAATATGCTGATACAACCAAGCATGCAAACTGTCATGCAAAAATCCCTATTTTATAGCAAAAATTAGGGTTAGGGTTTGTGAGATAGAATGAACACTTACCATTGATAAGCTGGCTGGACTACTCCTGAGAGAGTATGCAAACATCAAGAGCTGAATCAGAGAGGGACTGATATCTTCTGCTTCCGGTGAAACCCCAAGAGCAAGAACCCCAGATCAGATAAGGGTGACTTTTTCAGTGAAGGAAGTGTCCGATGAAGCTGCTTATTTGCAGGACTGATAGCCTTCTCGTGCCGAAGAGAATGCCTAGTACATGCAGAGTTTCTGAGGTCTTAGGCAAGCTAGCGAATTGTTCCAAAGAGGCAGCTGTTCACGCCCCCTGGATTCCGAAATAGCTGATAACTGCTCCGGATGAGCACGGTCGGATCTGATAATCACCGGGTACCGGAGTAAGATGTCGATGATGAGAATGGTGCCTGGGTTTCGAAGTAAAACTGAGATCTGAAGACCCAGCGAATGATTAGGACTTTCTGGCTAAAAACCCCCTTACGGCTGCACACGTGTCCCTGCAACAATCTATACCGTATACTGGATAACTATGAATGAATGTAAGAGCAAATGGTGAACCTGTATTGCTTACCCTGAATGAGACTAGGGCAGATATTTCACTGCCGAAACCCTGCTAGCTGAAGACGTCGTCTCCAACCCCAACTGCTGTGTTGCACGTTGCGCTGCTATTCAAGAGCTCCCAAAATAATAATCATCCAAAAAGTGAAGTCTCCTCTCGCTTTATCTTCCTTTCTTAACTTTCAACTGCGAAAACCCTAATCTTTGACCTAATTAGGTCACTTTATTTTCTAATTTGCAGTTGACTTGCATGCATGCACATGGAGACTTAAATGAGTGCACGCATTATTAAATAATGCTTAGATGGCATGCATGAAGGTGGCCTTTGGCCCCCGTGGTCCTTCTTGACCTAATGATGATGCCCTAGATTTTCTATGGATGCCATCAGTCTTTAGATGATTCCCTAACTGTCAGTAACCGCTCGAACCCACAGGAATCACATAGGTTAGCGGTTTTGGGGCTCAAGGCCTAATCTGAAGAGGACATTACAGTCCTCTCCGCTTGAGATTGCTTGTCCTCAAGCAACTGCAAACTGGGATGCTGCAATACCTGTTCACCTTCCCATGTGGCATCCTTTGGCGGTAGTTCTTTCCACTGAACCAAGTATTCTCTGATTACCCTGTTCCTGAGCTTCCTTTCTCTAGTCTGTATGATCTGTTCCGGAATCAATATCAGCAGTCCTTCATCATCTAAAGGAGGTAATTCTGTTGATGGAGCAATGTGTTGCCCAAGGGTCTTTTTCAGGTTGGACACATGGAACACATTGTGAATTTTACTTTCCTGTGGAAGTTCTAGTTCATATGCCACCTCTCCCACCTTCCTGATTATTCTGTAGGGTCCATAGAAGCGAGGTTTTAACTTTTCTGCTCCTTTCTTCTTAAGCGAAGACTGTCTGTAAGGCTGGAGCCTTAAGTATACCAAATCCCCTACCTCAAAGCTCTGCTCAATCATGTGTTTGTCGGCATACAATTTCTACTGATTTTGGGTTGTCTGTAAGTTTTCCTTCAAGATTTTCAGAATGTCTTGACTATCCCATATCCAATCCTTAGCCTTAGGAGCCCTACTGTCTCCAAATGCCAAATCTGCATAGTCCAAGGCCTCGTAACCATATAATGCCTTAAAAGGAGTCATCCTAATAGACATGTGATAGGTAGTATTGTAGCAATACTCCCCTAAGTGTAGCCATTTGATCCAGGTTCGCTGCTGCCCTGCTACGTAGTACCTTAAATATCCTTCAATCCACGTGTTGACTATTTCAGTTTCTCCATCGCTCTGGGGATGATAACTCGTATTGGTAGCCAGTTCGGTCCCCACTAATCTGAATAGTTCCTGCTAGAAGGCACCTGTGAATCTGCTATCCCGATCACTGACAATGGTCTTAGGTAACCCGTGTAACCTGAAGACCTCCCTGAAGAATAACTCAGCTACTTGAGCTGCTGAGTAATCTGATGATATCGAAAAGAAATGTGCAAACTTGGTCAGTCTGTCAACTACTACATATAAACAATCTCGCCCTTGGACCTTGGGAAATCCTGTAATAAAGTCCATGGAGATGATTTCCCACTTCTGTTCTGGAATCGCTAGTGGCTAAAGTAACCCTGCTGGATGGATGTTCTCAATCTTGTTCTGTTGACAAATGCTACATTCCCTTACATGCTGCATAACTTCCCCCTTGAGGCCCTTCCATGAGAACCTCTCTCGGATATGCATGTAGGTCTTCAAGAAACCCTGATGCCCTGATAATGCAGAGTCATGTGCTGCCTGAATGATCTTTTTCCTCAATGTGGATTCTGGGACGAGGTATATCCGGTTCTTATAAGAGATGATGTCATCAACAATCCTATACCTGTCATCCTGAATTTGTCCATCCAATAATTCGCAAGCGAATTTATTTTTGGAGTATTCTACTAAGAGAAGTGCCCTCCAATCTGTGGATATACTCCTGAGAGATAATGAGGCGGGAGGCCTGGATAATGCATCAACTACTACATTATTCTTACCTTTTACATACTCGATCTCGAAATCATAGGCTTGTACTTTGCTGACCCATTCCTGTTGTCGCTCATTCAGTTCCTTCTGCTCCAGGAAATACTTGAGGCTGTTATGATCGGTTTTGATTTTGAACTTACTGCCCACCAGGTATTGTCTGAATTTTGTGAGCATGTAAGATGGCTAGCATCTCTTTGTCATATATGGAGTAGTGGTGCTCGTAGTTCTTCAGTTTACGGCTCTCAAATGCAATTGGGTGATGGTTTTGCATCAATACTTCTCCTAACCCTTCCCCTGAGGCATCACATTCGACTACAAAGGGTTGTGAGAAGTCTGGTAATGCTAAAACTAGACAAGAACTCATAATAACTTTCATCTCCTCGAAAGTTTTCTGTGCTAAGTCTGTCCAAGTGAACGCTCCCTTCTTTGTGAGATCTGTGAGGGGTACTACAAATTGGGAGAATCCCTTAACGTACCGTCGGTAATAAGTCCAAAGACCCAAGAATCCTCTCAATTCTGTGACTGTTTTTGGCGCGGGCCAATCTTTGATAGCTCGGATTTTCTCCATATCAACCTGTACTCCTTCCGCATTGATTATGTGTCCCAAGTACAGCATTTCCTTCATGCCAAACTCACACTTGGACATTTTCGCATAAAGCGAATGTTCTTCTAGAATGCTCAGTACTTCATCCAGGTGTTTCAAATGCTCTTCCCATGGTTTGCTGTAAATCAGGATGTCATCAAAGAATACTAGCAAAAACTTACGTAGCTGAGCTCTGAAGGTGTGGTTCATGCATGATTGAAAAATGGTTGGAGCATTGGTAAGTCCAAAGGGCATGACCAAAAACTCATAGTGACCATAGTGGCAGCGAAAAGCTGTTTTGGAGATATCTTGGTCCCTTACCCTGATCTGATGGTATCCCAAGCGAAGATCTATCTTGGAGAAGTATTTAGCTCCCCGAAGCTCATCCATGAGTTTGTCAATTCTAGGGATGGGATACCTGTTCTTGATGGTCTTTTTGTTGAGTGCTCGATAGTCGATGCACATTCGCAGTGTACCATCCTTCTTCTTGACCAAAACTACTAAGGATGCGAAGGGGCTAGAACTGGGCCGAATATATCCAAGCTCTAGTAATTCTTTGATTGTTGTCTCAATCTCATCCTTGTATCTTTTGGGATGCCTGTAAAGAGTGGTGATGACTGCTTGTGTCCCCTCCTCTAGCTCAATGATGTGTTCAAAGCCTCGGTCTGGCGGTCTACCTGATGGAAGGTCCCGAAAAACCTTTTCATGTTTCTGTAGCAAGGCTTCAATGTCACTTGGGTGTTGTGTGCTGGTCTCTGGGGGTTTCCTAAAGGTGACAAAAATTCTGCAGCCCATTCTGTATCATCCTGTCGGAGTACTGCCTCCATTCTCTATTACGAGACAGGTTTTGGGGGATAAGTGTTCATGCCTCTCAAAACTACCCATTTGTCGTCTGGCCCCTGGAATTCCATTTCCATTGCCCTGTAGTCTGTAGTGTATTTCCCTATAGAATAAAGCCATTGAACACCCAATACTACATGAGTATCCGATACATCCACTACATAGAAGGAATCTGTCATCTGATAGTTACCTAAGGTGACATTCAATTTTGGAATCCAGTAGTTGCACTCCATGCTGGAGTTCCCGACTACTACTACAGTGAATCCTTCAAACTTATCGGTCTGAATACCTCTCTTGGCTATCCAAGCGGAGTCAATAAAATTGTGGGTTGCTCCCCCATCAATCAATACTCCTACTCTGTGACCCTGTACTACTCCCCTGACCCTGAGAGTATGGAATCTTGGTACTCCAGATAATGTAGCAATGACTCCCTCTGGCGTATCACCCTGGTGGGATTCCTCCTCAGCTGCCCGTAGTTCTTCTGTGGCTTCCTGCTCATAATCATCCTCATCACTGTCTGAATATACCTCAATGTAGTGAGCCTTTGCCTTCCCTGCACACCTGTGTCCTGGTACCCATGGTTCCTGACAAGTGAAGCATAGTTTCTTCCTTCTCAAGTCTTTCCTAGTGTCCTCGTCTAACCATGTTTTCTTGGGAATATCCTGCTGGAAAGGTTTCTTGTCCTTGTCCGTAACAAGAAAATTGGTTTTGAGCAGGAACCTGTTTTTTGGGGATTGAAACCCTTGCTGAAATTCCTGGGCTTGTTCCTACTCTTCATGTTGCAGAAATCTGAAAAAGACATGGCAGCATGAAACTCATCCCCTAAGTCTCTATATTCCTGCAAATAAGTCCCAAAAGGTTCACTAGGTTCTACCTGCATAACTGGACCACCTACTGTATCTGCCAAGAAGTGAGGCATGGTAGGCCTGTTGGAAGGTCTGCTATATACGTGTGGTGTATTTTGTATATTAGTGTACGCAACCTTTCCACTGTTGCTTGTAGATCCCCGATCTACCGGTGAGGGAGGTGTACTGTTGATACCTATTTCTGGTTTCGCCAATAATCTGTTGATTGCATTGAGCACATTTTTTTGCCCTTTGGCTAAGTCTTGCAATGCAGATACTAAGTTGCAAAACTCCATCCTATCCTCCTCTTCTCCCGTTCTTTTTCCCCTATCCGAGTTTATACCTGTTTGTTTCATGTCTGAATTGGTATCTTCTAGTTGGATATCCTCAAATTCCCTTGTGTATCTACTCTTTCTCCTCCTATAGGTTACAAAAGGGTCTCCTTTTGTATTCATCTATGTCTCATTTCTTAAGCCCACAGCTGGCCAAGAAGATAGCTCTGATACCACTATAATATTCCGAATCCCGATATTTTCTAATTCTAAGCAAATATGCTGATACAACCGGGCATGCAAACTGCCATGCAAAAATCCCTATTTTATAGCAAAAATTAGGGTTAGGGTTTGTGAGATAGAATGAACACTTACCACTGATAAGCTGGCTGGACTGCTCCTGAAAGAGTATGCAAACATCAAGAGCTGAATCGAAGAGGGACTGATATCTTCTGCTTCCGGTGAAACCCCAGCAATGAACCCCAGATCAGATAAGGGTGATGTTTTCAGTGACGGAGGTGTCTGATGAAGCTGCTTATTTGCATGACTGATAGCCTTCTCGTGCCGGAGAAAATGCCTAGTACATGCGGAGTTTCTGAAGTCTCTAGGTAGGCTAGCGAATTGTTCCAGAGAGGCAGCTGCTGACGCCCCCTGGATCCCGAAATAGCTGATAACTGCTCCAAATGAGCACGGTCAGATCTGATAATCACCAGGTACCAGAGTAAGATGCCCATGATGAGAATGGTGCCTAGGTTTCGAAGTAAAACAGAGATCTGAAGACCCAGCGAATGATTAGGGCTTTGCAGTTGACTTGCATGCATGCGCATGGAGACTTCAATGAGTGCATGCATCATTAAATAATGCTTAGATGGCATGCATGAAGGTGGCCTTTGGCCCCAGTGGCCCTTCTTAACCTAATGCTTAGATGGCATGCATGAAGGTGGCCTTTGGCCCCAGTGACCCTTCTTGACTTAATGATGATGCCCTAGATTTTCTATGGATGGTATCAGTCTTTAGATGATTCCCTAACTGTCAGTAACCACTCAAACCCACAAGAATCACATAGGTTAGTGGTTTTGGGCCTCAAGGCCTAATCTGAAGAGGACATTACATAGGGCATCAATATTATATCACCATTGGGTCGAAGAGGGCCACCAAAGCCAAAGGCCACTTGCATGCATGACTTCTGAGCATTATTTAATGATGCATGCACCCGATTAAGTCTCCATGCGCATGCATGCAAGTCAACTGCAAATTAAAAGTTAAAGTGACCTAATTAGGTCAAAAGTTAGGATTTTCCAAGTTGAAAGTTATAAAAGAAAGATAAAGTGAATGGAGAAGACACTTATGATTATTATTGATTTGGAGCTTCTTGAATAGCAGCACAGCGTGCGGCCACAGCAGTTGGGGTTGAAGACGACGTCTTCAGCTAACTAGGTTTTGACAGTGAAATATCTGCCCTAGTCTCGTTTAGGGTAAACGATCCAAGTTCACCATCCACTCTTCAACTTATTCATTCAATTACAGTTATCCAGTATTTATCAGAGATTGTTTGCAGGGACACGTGTGCAGCCGTAGGGGGGTTTTTAGCTGGAAAATCCCAAATGATTCGCTGGGTCCTCAGATCTCCGTTTATCTCCAGAATACTGGCACCATTCTCATCATCGATATCATCCTCCAGTACCCAATGATTATCAGCTTCCAGTTTGCTCATCTAGAGCAGTTCTCAACAGTTTTGGGAATCAGGGGGGCATGAGCAACTAAACCTCCAGTTCAATTCGCTAGCCTGCTTAGTGATCTCAGAACTTCTGCATGTGTCATGCATCGTCTCCGGCACGGGAAGACTACTACTCCTGCAAATTCTCAGCTGCAACAGACACTTCCTTCATTGAAAACATCACCTTTAGCTGATTGAGGGTTCATGCGACTGGGGTATCACCAGAGGCAAGGAGCACCAATTCTTCACCAGATCAGCTCTTGATGCATGCCTATTCTCTCTGGAGCATTATCAGCTGGATTATCAGGGGCAAGTGTTGATCTATCATCATAAAATTCTCTGCCCTAGTTAGCTATAAAATAGGGCCACTTGCCCGGCACTTTGCATGCAAATTTATTTTCAATATTATTTTACATCGGGAGGCTTAAGCAAGCCCTAGTGTAGAAAACACTTGAATATCCGCATATGGGATATTACAAATAAATGACAAAAAACAGTGTGAATCCCCCCTGGGGGGATGCGGTGTGGGCACTTGGCTGCCCACTTGCCTCTCTCTTTTACAATGATTTAGAAATAAAGAATACTTGTTCTCCTTTGTAGAATAGGAAACACAAGTTTTTTACAATTTAGGGCCTTAAAGAAACGGCCAATGAGAGAAGTATAAGAAGAGGGATCTTCGGTTTGACTTGGATCTTCAAAATTCCGCCAGAGTGCCTCTTTATCATATCAATCTCTGCTGCAAAACAGCGAACAAACTTTGATCAAATATGCTAGATAATCAAATTAAAACATAAAACTTTGATCAAAACTATTCAAGTACTTAAAAGATAGAAAAAATTAGATATTAATCTAGTACTTGGATTAGATCCTTCAAAAAATTAGTTTAGCAATCAGATCTGAACGTTTTAAGTGCACCCACAAATCAGAGTTATGAAATATTCTTTAATGTATAAAGAGATTTAGCTATGCACTATGAAGAGTAACCGTGAAAGAAAGCTTGAAATTTTGTGACGAAAAGGCATCACCAAACTTGAATGATAAAGAAAGAAAGACAAGAAAGAATCCACGAAGTGTTGCTGGTGGGATGGAATCCTTTCTTCAAGAGTTGCTGGAGTAAAAGTAGAGCTCACATGCTCATCCAAAACTCCAGCTTAAGCAACCTATTAAAAAAATCTACAATACTTGCAAATGGGAATTAAATGCCGGTATTTATCCAATAATTAATGCTCAATAAAAATATGAAATCAAACTAGAATCATAAACTCATAAGAATTCTACTATGGATAACAATAATAAGTAATCACAGGAGTATTGCTTCCTATATTATCAGTTAAAAACAAAAATTATCTTCAAATCCACAAATCCCGAACACATACAAGCTTGAGAAAATCTACATATTACCTCAATATTACCAATGAACACACATCCAAACACCATAGACCACACTTGCATCAGCCTCCAAAGCCTTTTATTAACTCAATAATCAATATTACACATCACCGGAGCAGAGGTTCAATGCCCAAATCATTCGTCCATAATGAAGAGAGGGTGCTTGCTTATATAGCAAAACCGGCAAGCCAAGAGGGCCGCATCTACCCATGAAAGCGTTTTTACTTTGTGTGAATTGTGAATTGGTTGGAATGAGTTGGGTATAGGCTTGGTAAATAGCAACATCCAAAATGTGAGTGCCACATCCCCAAAGCTCAACCCACTCACCAAACTTACTGTTCTCTCTTGGGATTTGCGCCCCCACTTGATGAGGAAAGTTCCAAACTCTCAAAACTCTTTGAAATGGCAACATCTGCCTAGTCCACCTTGCTTGGGTACTTGTTAAATTAATTTTCCAAGTCACAAAATTCATTTTCGGCAATTATCTTTCATTTTTTTAATTGCTGAATTTTTTAATATTTCATTTTTTTTGGGTCTTTTTGTGTTTTTCGAGTAATTATTAATTTTGGGGTTAAATAATTACTCAAAAACTTAGGAAAGTGGGTCTAGGGGTTAAGTGGATGCTTTGAGTTAGATAAAGAGCACCCCCATGGCAAAAACAACCTCCTGGCCACACTTTTACAATTAAGTTATTAAAAATAAGCCTGTAAAAACGAAAGAAAAACAAAATCCAAAAATTAAAAAATACCTATGGAGGACTTTGAACATGTTCATAATGACTCAAAATAATGATTAGCATGGTAATATACATCGACACATAGGTTTTAATAACCTCCTAAGGCTTAATTACTAAGGCAATTATTCTAGCTTTGGAGGTTTTGGTGAAAAACTCGAAAATTATTTATCACTTAAAAACAATACATAATTAACAAGGATAAAACACCCTGGAATAATGCATTAATGACCAAGTCCTAGCAAACCAAACATTTTACATCAAGTCATCATGCTAACTCATTTTATTACAATTCCCCATGGGGTATGAACATGTTAAAAAAAATTAAAAAGGGCCTAGGAAGGCCTGCAAGGTCTTATGAACTCGAAAATTGAACAAGTGATTGCTCATCTTTGGCAGCTAAGTTAAAAGTCCAACTGAGTGCAACTCAGGTGGTAACAGATTCTCTTTTAGGACCTTAAGTATATCTTGACTGTTCTGTACCCAATCTTTTGCCTTTGAGGCTCTGTTGTATTCAAAAGCCAAGTCTGCAAAGTTCAGTCCCTCATAGACATATAGTGCCTTGAAAGGTGTCATCTTAATAGACATATGGTGGGTAGTATTGTAGTAGTACTCCCCCAGGTGTAGCCATTTAATCCATGTCCTTTATTGTCCTACTACATAATTTCTCAGATACCCCTCAATCAATTTGTTGACAATCTTTATCTGTCCGTCGCTCCGAGGATGATAACTTGTGCTTGTAGCAAGTTTTGTCCCTACTAATCTAAACAGCTCCTGCCAGAAAGCACTAGTGAATTATTGTCACTGACAATGGGTTTTGGTAGCCCATGGAGTTTGAAAACCTCTCTGAAAAATAAGTCGGCTACTTGTGATGCTGAATAGTCGGAAGAAATAGAAAAGACGTGAACAAATTTGGTCAACCGATCTACTACCACATATAAGCAGTTGCGTCCCTGTACCTTGGGTAAACCTGTAATGAAGTCCATCGAGATAACTTCCCATTTCTGCTCCGGTATCGGTAATGGCTTAAGTAACCATGTTGGATGAGTGTGTTCAATTTTATTCTGCCGGCAAATACCGCATTCCCGAACATGTTGTATTACATCCTCCTCCTTAAACCACAGATGATGCAAATGGACTAGAAATCAGTATTACATTCTCCTTGAGGCCTTTCCAGGAAAGAGTAAGGACTGGGAAGGTACAAGTCAGAAAGACCGTAGGTGCTCGAGTCGGCGGAAGACTAAAGGACGGGTTTTTGCCAGGCTAAGTATGGCCTGTGATAAATATAATGAAGGATGTTTCTGCAGCAAATTATGGCCTGTGATAAATATGAAAGACGTTTTTGTGGTACTTATGACTATAATAACTGAGATGTACTCAGTCGACCCTACATGGTCTTGTAGTATAAATAGGAAGAACCCATTTTGTGTAAGGGTTGCTGAATAGTTGGGATGTTAGTTGGTTCAGAGAGAAGTCTGATAATATAATAGGCTATTGAGCCGTGGATCTGCGACTAAGTGCGCAAACCGTTTTGTAAAAGTCATACTGCAGCTGAGTGCGCAGATAAGTAGAGTAGAAGAGTCGATCCAGGCTGTGTGCGGATCAATAGGAGTAGAAGAAAGCATAATAAAACCAGAGAGCATGAGAGCAAGAAAGAATCTGAGCTAAAAAGACATATCTTAAGACAGTCTGCAGTCAAGTCGTAGACTGAAAGGTGCTATATATTTCTCATGCCAGATGAATAGCACCTTGGTGGTTTTTACCCAGATGGGTTTCCACGTTATTTTCTGTGTTGATGAATGTGAATGATTGAATGTTTGCTTATCTAGCCTTGTTTATAGTTATTGCATAAATGAATGCCGCAATATTGATAAAAGCAGTTGAATGAATGAATGACTAAAGCATCGTCGAAGTACTGTGTATTATTTCATGTTTAAATATTATTAAGTTGAAGTACAGTCACATCACTGTCATTTACATTTAAGGAATCAGCTGCGTTGCACAGTTGCGCCAGTTGTTAAGTTGTCAAGGACAAGGATGTGTCGCACTATTGCACCACTGTCGGGTTGGTAAAAGATTCCATCCTTCCGACTCTGTCGAGCGCCTTGGCTGCGCGCCAGGGGACTGTAGTCCCTCACTGACTGCGGAAACATGGTTCTGGCAATTACACATTAAGATATCTCGGGTGAGACTGCGCCTGCCTCGCAGGTGTTACCGACTGAGCTTGCTCCGTCGAGCCGATGTCTTTGGGTGTTTTGTTGGTCTTGTGGGTTTGTTGAACCTGGGTTGCAAGAGTGAGGAAAAGTGAGCCAACAGCCATCAACTCCTCAGTTGTTTACACTTCGTAATCCTCCCTTTCATTGTCGAAGTAGATTTCTATATAGTGGGCCTTTACCTTCCCTGTGCACCTGTGGCATGGAACCCATGGTTCCTGACAAGTAAAACATAATTTTTTCTTTCTCAAATATTTCCTTGTGTCATTGTCCAACCAAGTTTTCTTTGACCATTCTTGTTGAAAAGGTTTTTTGTCTTTGTCTTTTACTGGGGAGTTTGTTTTAAGTGGAAACCTGTTCTTAGGAACCGAGTCTTGTAGATCTCTGGTTTTGTTGATCGAATCCTGTAGAATGGATGGTTTGTAGGCTTTCACTCACCCTCGTAAAAGTTCTGTCAAAGCCTCTGAAAATAACATAATCAACCTACTCTCGGACACATCTGTTACCATAATAGCTATTCTCTGAAAACTCTAAGATGAAGGCCTCGGCACTACCTGTCTGTTTGAGTTGAGCTAACTCTCTAAAGTGTATCTCTGGGTCCCTATTGTCAAACCGCTCCATGAGCCTCTATGTGAAGTCACTGTAGGAACTGATGGTGTTGTGACCCAATGTCACTAGCCCACGGTACCAACACTCATGAGCCTCTCCGTCCAGATGTAAGATAGCTAATTTAATGGCATCTGTCGCTGTCATAGGTTGAGTTGGAAGTAAGTATCCAACTTCTGGATCCATATTATCGCTGAACCCTTGCGAGTCCCATCAAAGTTAGGGATGGTCAATCTGCCCAAGGTTTTTTGCAATTCATAATTATGGGTAAATCCTCTGTTAAAATTCATTGGCGAGTTCCTGCTTTTCATATTGCAGAACTCTGAGAATGACATTGTTGCATGGAACTTATCTCCCAAATCCCTATACTCCTGTAAGTAAGCTCCAAATGGTTCACTAGGTTCTGCTGGCATGACTAGTCCTGCTACTGCATTCTCCAAGAAGTGAGGTATAGTAGGTCTGCTGGAAGGTTTGTTATATATATGAGGTGTGTTTTGCATATTAGTGTATCCATGCTTCCCACTACTACTGGTAGATCCTCTATCTACTGGTGAAAGAAGTATATTGCTATGACCTAGTTCTGGCTTTAGAGCCAATCTGTTTATTGCATGCAATACTTCCTTCTGCCCTTCAGCTAGGTCATTCAATGCACTTACCAAGCTGCGAAATTCCAACTTGCCTTCATCTTCCCCCGTTCCTTTTCCTCTATTGAAGTGTATACCTGTTGGGTCCATGTCTGAATTGGTATCCTCTAACTGGATATCTTCAAATTCCTACTCTTCAGTGTACCTACTCTTCCTTCTCCTATAGGTTACAAAAGTATCTTCTTCTGGATTCATTTACTTTTCATGTTCAAGCCCACAGATGGCAAGGAACATGCTCTGATACCACTATAATATCCCAAACTGATATTCTATGATTCTTTACTACTAAGTTGTTGTTCAAACACTCAATGACGTGCAAAGACTGAATAAAAAGTGCTTGCAAAATTGTCGTGCCCAAATGCCCTAAAAATATAGCAAATCTGGAGAGGTTATAAGGTAGGAAGTTTCAGAAAGAAGTTGTACACTTACCATTGATAAATAAGCTGATAGTACTCCAAAGATATGCTGCATGCATGTAGTGTTGAATAGGTGAGATAATAGTGTTTCCTTCTTGCTTTTGACGGCCAGCTACAAGGAGGCTCTCTCCCTGATGAAGGTGACGTTTTTTATGAAGGAGGAGTTTGTTGCTATTGAAACGTTGTGGAGATGATAGTCTCTCCTTCCCGAAGAGATAGACTGGTACATGCAGAGGATCTGACTCCTCCACAACCCCTAGCGAATTGTTTTGCTGGAGAGGGTGACGTCTCCTCTTCCCTTGTGATTCTTTTGTTGGATGCCTTGAATGTGTTGGGCTGGAGCTGATGATCACTCATTGTGTTGTGCTAAGCCTGCTGAGAGAAATGGTGATAACATGCAGAGGAAAGACTGGGCTGAAGGGTCCCAGGGAATCCTTCTGGGGTTTTCTAGCTATTAAACATGAACCGGAAATTAGACGTTATGTTGGTGTTGGATCACTGAATACGGAAGAATACGGTGAATATCGATAGTAGACCTGGATGGCCTGCCCTGAAAGAGATTACGACAGATAGATTTCACTGCTGAAACCCTTGTTAGTTGAAGACATCGTCTTCAACCCCAATTGCTACTACTGCACTTGCTGCTACTGCTCAAAAACTCCTAATCAATAATAATAATCATAGATGTCCTCTTTGGTCCAATAACCCTTCTTAAATAGAATAGAATATACCTTTAGGGTTTGCATGTAACTTTTAGGGTTTACGTTTCACTTTTGTATGCATGCAATTATAATTTCATGTTGACTTTAAGCCTAAAGAAATAAGGCTTTCTTTATCAAACTGATGACTTTAATACTGGATGAGTGTCCCGTTCTGTTCTAGGTATCAAATGTCCTCAGTCAATTCCCTTTTATGCAGTACCCTCTCGAACCTATGGGAATTAAGCAGGTTAGCAGGTGTTTTGGTGCTTACTTGGAAGAGGACATTACAACAGTCAAGCTAAGCAGCAGACACAGTCACATTGGAGCAGGTAAGCACAATCACGTTGAGCAAAGGACACAGTCACGCTGGAGGAGGTAACCACAATCACGTTGAGCTGAGGACAGTCACGCTGAGGCAGGTAAGTACAATCACGCTAAGCAGAGGACACAGTCACACTGAGCGGAGGACAATCACACTGGAGCAGGTAAGCACAGTCACGTTGGAGCAGGTAAGCACAGTCACGCTGAGCAAAGGACACAGTCACGCTAAGCAACGAAGCAGATTCACGCTAAGGAAAGCGAAACAGTCACGTTGGTGAAGAAGAACATAGTCACGATGAGCGTGGAAACACAGTCACGCTGAGAAAAGAGACACAAACACGCTAGTGCAGAAGACCACGGTCACGCTGAGCGTGGAAGCACAATCACGCTGAGGAAAAAGGCACAGTCACACTGATGCAGAAGAACATAGTCACGTTGAGCATGGAAGCACAGTCATGCTAGAAGAAGGGGTCACGGTTAGTAGCAGCCAAACCCAGGTAAATGAGATACATCTTAATGGATAATCACATTGAAGGATAACACTTGCTTTTATAAGGGTCTTAGCTTTTAGGGTGTTAACCAATAAGACATAAAATACAATTAGGTTAACTTAGAAAAGGTACTAAAGGTCCTAAAGGTCTTGTAAAATAAAACCATAAAAATAAAGCAGTCCAATGGTTTTATATAATAAAACCATAAAATAAAATTTGACTTAGGATAGTATACCAATGGTCCAAATAAAAACCATAAAATAAAAGTCATCATACCAAAGGTACACACAATAAGAGTGTTAGGACCAAGTAAGATAAAGAACCCTAAGTCAACCAAAGGAGGTCACAATAGGAAGGTAAGACAACCCTCATACCCACAAGATCAAGGTGCACAAACAACTCCTTTTACCTATAGGACCAACAGGACCAAGCACTTTAATCTTTTCTCTCTCTCTCAAGGTTCATTGTTTCATATATTTTTATGATCACCGTATAAGGAGAAGATCAAAAATGGATGATGTGATCCTTTGGTCCTCAATGTTGCTCCTAAGGATTAGGTATTAGTGACATCATTAACGAATGGCCATTCCCTTAAGAAACAACCTAGCAATAACCGATTAGGAGAGAGGACATCACACATCATCATCTTGGTCTACTTGACTAAGATTCACCTGGTTAACTGACCAGGAGTGCTCCTGCAGGAACTGCTTGGTCCCAGACCAAGACTCTGCCTGGTCCCAGACAAGGAAGTCTCTGTCTCAACCTACAGAATCTGCTTGGACATCATGTCCAAAAAACTATTTGGTCCCATACTAGAATACCCTAGAGACATATAGGGGCCCTAGCCATATGTTAGGGACCTTGCCATGGCATCAACCTACTTGGTCGTAGAACAAGAACCCTAGGAGACTACTGGGGCCCTAGGGTACCTTCTAGGGTCTTACTCTGCCCTAGTTAACTTACTAAGGTACCATCCTCCCTGAGAATGGGTCTCGCAATTGCACTAACTTTAAAACTGATGGACTTTTGAGCTCTGAGTTTGAACAAGTACTTTGTTCATTGTTATAACCAACATTGTAGTTCCCTATGTGAGGTGGATCCAGGATGGATGGTAGAGGGGCAAGCAACTAAGGAGGTGGAAACAAGACTGCCTAGACTCCCAAATGGATGGTTGCCATGCCAATCAAGGCAGTCTTCACTTTATGTTGTCTAAGTCCAAGACAACAACGGGGGAAACCCAGATCTACTCCCGACAGGAGAGATCAAACCTAGACACCAGATCAGATCAATTATAGCTTGAGGTACGTAAGGTGTAAGGTAATTATAAACTCTAGATCTATGGATGATAGTTGTAAGTAGACTTGGGCTTTGGATGAGGGCTTCAGTTATACGAGGGTTGATCCAAAGTGACCTATGGGGGGGAATACTAGATCTAGGGTTGAGGTAATAGCAACTGACGAAGATAACCAGTGTCTTGGGAAACGTAACTGAGACAGGGTGAGTAAGGACAGAGTTGGGACTGTCTAGTACCAAAGAGATAGACTCAGTGAAAGATATGAAATGCCAACTTACCTGAGTTATCAAGGAGAGGTCAACTTTCATGGGAAAGAGGTCAAAAAAGGGACTGGCGCTATGCTTGGAGATCAGTGCTTGTTCAACCTTGGGTAATGGAGTCGGTATCAGCACAGCGTTTAAGTGAACCCACCTAGGATATGCCCCGATCTATAGACCCAGAAAAGGATTTGGCCCAGAAGATTCAAGTTACAGGGAAATCAACAGGAGGGCTAGCGCTAGGATTTGGAGAGGCAGATCTGCAGATCTAGAGCCACCAGGAGACTATCAGCTCAGTGTTGGAGTGGAAATGAGATCAGGATGGCCCGATCTACAAACCCAAGTCAGAAAATTTCAGGAAAAAACAGATCTGGAAAAGTCAAAATCTAATGAGGGAGGCTAGGAGGCTAAAAGTCAGTTTCATAGATCTAGGGCTACCTGGCAAGAACTAGCTCAGCGTTGGGGGTGTTTTGGAATGAGGAAGACTTGATCTACACACCCATGTAATTATTTTTCGAAAGAAGTCAACTATGGGAAAAGTCCAATTTTTAGTGGGGTGTTGGGGTTTGAGCAGTCAGAAAGTCAGATCTAGGGGAAACCAGTCACAATTAGGGCAGCGTTGAGGATGATTCAGTGAGGGGGAGGCCTGATCTACAAAACCAAAAAATAGTTTGTTCAAAGATCAAGCGGTTCCCCGATTAAATATTTTTTGGATTTTTATTATTTAGGAGTTTTTTCAGAAAAATTGAAGAAAAGCAGGTACAATGGATTTAGATCTGAAAGAGAATAGACTTACCTGTTACATCTTACCTAGAAATGCTTGTAGATGCCTTGATGATGATGATCCCCGCCATCCCGATCAATTTGAAAAGATTGAAACGAGTTCTATGACCAGTATTTGCCCAATGAAGTCAATGCGCCCTCTCTCCTACACAACAAACGTCAACCATATCAGATTTGCTGTGACATGAGAAAAAAGCTATATGCTGCAGAAAAATAGCAAGAAGAAATCATAGGTCACCACAACACTAATGAAAACTCCCTGATAAAAAACAAAGACAATCCAAGCCAGTTGAGGTCCCCCTGCAAAAACACCTAATCTGAAGTCGTCCTGCTGTAGACAAGACAATGATCCCCAAAAAATATAGATCTCATAACAATTTCCCGAATGCTAGGAAGCAAAAGACTTTCCAATCACCATCGAAGAACATCAAATGCAAAGCAGATCCAAAAAATATCAACAAAAAAATCTTTCTATTAATCAGATCCAAGAGCCAAAGACCCTTTACAAATGAGAAGCTCTCTCCTTTAAATAGAAATGAGAAAACCAAAATCCTAACCACTTTCAAAACGAGTGCCTAAGATTAAAAGATAAAATATTCTAATCAATGGTTGAGATAAGCTCAACATACAATACATGGATCAATATAACCATAAAGACCAAAGTGGATTAAATCTAAGTCACCAGATTCGGCGATATTTTGCCATGAAATTCGAAAATCGACGTTTTTCTGTGTATTGCAAACTATTCGTTGAAATTCGGCGATTTTCCCCACTGGTAAACCCTAGTTGATGACCAAAACTACCTCCGCGTTATCTCATTGCTCATTACGCGGGAGAGGATTTGCCATGAATCCTTCCGTAAGTGATCATTACGCGGGTTTGCAAGAGAGGCTCCGTCGTGAATCCTTCCGTGAGTGAAGACTGAAGTATGGAGGTTGTCGTCGTTCTCTGAGCTACGTGGTGTGGAGCTGTCGCTCCGTGAGTCGCAGAGGGCGGAGCCTTGAATCTGCAGTGTTTAGTTGACAGTTGAATAGGCACAGCGATGCCCAGCCTCGAGTCTGCAGTGTTTATTTGACAGCTAACAGGCAACAGGCACATCGGTGCCAATGGTGTTGAACATGATATATTTGATGAAACCGGACAATGTTTATTTGACAGCTAACAGACACATCGGTGCCGATGGTGTTGAACATGATATATTTGATGAAACCGGACAATGTTTATTTGACAGCGAACAGACACATCGGTGCCGATGGTGTTGAACATGATATATTTGATGAAACCGGACAATGTTTATTTGACAGCTAACAGACACATCGATGTCGGTGGTGTTGAACATGATATATTGAAACCCGACAAACGGATGGATTGATATATTTCTTACATAAAAGCTTCGAGTCTAAAAAATTATTTTTGTATTTTACTAAATTGATTTATATTAAATTGTTTATTTTAAATTTTTTTAAATATTATAATAAAAAATTAATGTTAATTTATTTTAGTTTATTAATATTATTTATATGACATGATTTTTTTAACAACTTAGTTTAATAATCTATGTTTATAGTTACATTCAAGATGAAAGGATGATATGTGATTATGTAAGAATATAAGTTTCTGGTTAGGATGCTAATTAGTGTAAATATTTTTTAATCTTCAAATTTTATAATTATTAGAACTTAGTGCCGATTTTTATGTCGAATTTTATCGCCAAAATTTTTATTGCCGAATTTTTGCCGAATTTCAAGGTCTTTGAATTCGAACACGAACTCGAACTAGGTGACTTTGGATTAAATCACCCATAAAGAGGGTACCCCACTCAACAAGAAATAAATGAAGCACATGGTGGGTCCATGGAGTGTTAACTAACTCCCTATGGGTGCCCCATGGCACAATAAAATAATATCATATTTTAATTTTTTAACTTTGTGCCTCCTTGAGGAAATCATGAGCCTCCCAAAAGCTCCAGAAAATAATATAAAAATGCCCAAAAAATAGGTGTGGGCCCAATCAGGTGCTGCAACTGCTGGAGAAGGTGCGGAGGACATCACTCTCATCATCATGACTCATCCCATGTCATTTCCTTGCCTCAGTAGCCCAAATCGATTTCTTCAATAGCCATTTAATCATTTTTAATCTGCCTCGGGAAATGTGAACCTGCCAAAACAGCCCCCTAGGGTCCCTGCATTGTCAAACTGAGCCCACCAGGCTTTCTAGGATGGAGGTACTATGGTACAATCAAGTGGCTACACCCCCTATGCCCATACAACGCCCTAGGAGATCCAAATGAAACATCTCCCTGCTCAAACACATAATCCTGTGAAGCAAAACTGCATCAAAAAGGTAAAATGAGTCTGATTATCTCTGCAAGTGCCCGAAACTGAAAATAAACTGTCTCGTTAGACTCAGAGAGTCCAATTCCATCTAGGGTGTATACTCATACCCGTTCCAAGTCTCTGCCTGATCATCAACAACATCCAATAGACAATATAATCACTTGTAAATGACCAAATACCAATAATATAACTCGGACTATCATCCATCTGCTGCAAGTGCTATAAGGCCAAGACATGCTCTACAAATCATTTAAGCAACAATCACAACAAGTAGCAGTCATTTCACTGGCGGTACATCAACCAAATACATATATAGGGCTTTATTTATTATTACTCAGACTAGACTTTCAGGACTATACTCACTTCATAGTTGTAGTCAATTTGCTAGTGAAGGGTGAAGGCTAAAACTGACAAGGCTAGGGAAAAGGATGACTTTCTACTTAACATCATGACACTTTGGATATGGAAGGGAAATACTCACTATAACCAATGTTGGACAAACAACAACAAAGGGAATGGCGGTGCCTCACAAATGGTTGAGTTGTTCAGAGAGTGCTTATTCAACTTAGGCATCATGTCTACATCAAGTTTGATCCAAGTTCATTAGGACCATCAAGTTTATTTCCATGGCCTTTTTGGCCTATATGACCCTTTGGGACTTCACCAGTGCTTAAAAGCACAGCGAATCGCACCTTTCATCCGGGACACATTCAAATTTTTAAGGTCAACAATATTTGGATATAGCATATATTTAACCATTGCTTTTGGGACCTTTTCTTATACCCTTCCAAGGGTATTTTTAGCATTTCATTGCTCTTGCCCTTTTTCTCATATGTTAAGAAACACAATTTAGCATTTTTATTTTCCATGGGCGCATATATAACATTTTCCAATACAAGTAGTACATGAGCTTTCAGTTTTAGCCAACAACATCTCAAATGACCGGGGGGAGTTCTGCACAGTGCCAAACATCGGGACAACCTACCAGAATGATTTAGGCATACAATCCAACTCACCAAAGGCTAGTTCTGTCACCAACTCAAAGCCGAGACGCAATATAAACAGGGAGGTTTGTCCAACAAAGGTTCTAGCGAGGAAAGGTCCTCCATGCCACAAGTCAAGTAGTAAGTCGGGTTAGAAACAAAACTGGAAGGTAATGGATGGGTGGAGACAGTGAAAGATGAAGGCAACACTACCCAACCAAAACAATGGTGGGAATGACTACCTCTATTCTCTCTAAGGAGGGTAAAACCAATGAGTATAGATCAGGAACTTCCAAGTCTAAGTAGGGACATCAATACAAATACATTTAAGTCCATATAATTATGACCGCCAAATCATTACACTACATGTTAATATATGTCACAAAAAAGAATATAAAAGCAATGATAACCATAACACAATATAATAAAAGCCGAACCATAATCATGCATATAATCCATCTGAACCATCATTTGTCCAATGAGAAAAAGCTGATATAAATCTGGGCATCAATAACTGCTCTGTAAATGACTAAATGACTACATCAGTCCTCAAATCTGAGTGTCCCGAGACTCAATCCTAACATGGGAGAATACAATAGTCCACAAATAAAATAATGATCCATCAAAATTGCCCATCTCAGCATCTCATATGTAAGAGATCTGGCTGAAAAATGTATTGTATCTGAAAAATAGAATATGGTAGCCCGGCTACTATATATGTAATAACATTCATCTTTGACGGCTCACTTGAAAGCCTGACTAGATGCAACCTAGTCGATAACATAATCCTTTAGAGGTTAGATTCAATAAGCAAGCACAAAACAAGACACTAAGATACAAATTACCCGATGCACCATGACAATGACCATCCACACATGTGAAGCACTACACCATTATGACCTCCAAAGTCTCATATTCCAAACAAAATGGTATTACAAAGATTGCTTGTTTCCTTCCCAAGCTCCAACTAGCTTAAAGAGTGAGTGACGCCTTGCTTTTATAACCACATTTTGAGAGAGGGCGCATGAGGGAAGAGTGGATTGAGCTTTAGTTGAGAGGAGAGTTAATTAGAGCGAGTTTGAGTGATTCAAGGAAGTGATATGCCACCTCTAAAGGGGTAGCTCGACCTCCCCTCATCCTGTGACACATATCCATCAATATATGTGTCCCCTTCATCAAGAAGTGTGCCCCTCCTCATGGGATGCACCACCTCTTTGAGAGGATCTCAACCACAAATTCAATCAAGGACTTGGCTCTTGTCTAACTCTACCTCAACTCATCAATTCAATACCACCACTATATATGACTAAAACATCTCCCAAACATGTGAATCATGGGATGCAAATTTTCCCATTTATTGGACTTTTTATTCACTTTTCGAGAGAAAATCATATCAAGTGATTAAAAATCACTAATTTTACTCTCAAAGTGGGTACAAGGTAAAGTTGGTACTCTGAGTTAGAAAACAAGCACCCCTATGGTAAATTACGCCTCCTAGTACCACTTTTATGACTCACTAAATTTTTACAATTAAAATATCCAGCTTTTGTGGGAAACTTTTTCTTAGTCGAAAATTAATAAATCCTAGGGGGGACTTAATGCATGTCCATAAGACTCTAGAATAATGACTAGCATGGTGATATACATTAGGCACTAGACTTTAATAACCCCACAAGGCCTAATCAGTAGGACAATTACTCCAACTTTGGAGGAACTTGAGTGAAAAACTCGAAAATTATTAGTTGTTGAAAAGTGATATATAATTAACAAGGAAAAACACTCTAGAGTAATTGGACTAGTGACCAAGTCTTAGGAAGGCCAAGCCTTTTACAAAAAGTCGTCCTGCTACGTCATTTTATTACAATTCCCCCATGGGGATATGAACATGCGTGAAAGAGAAAACTGGGCCAAAAATGGCCTGTTGGACATCAAGACTTTGATTATGAACTAGTAACTTGTTCAATCTATGGTGGCCCAACTGCAAGTCCATCCAAGTGCAACTTCGGGGTAATATTTGGCTCCATATGGGGACATGTGCTTGCTCTAATCTTTAGGCAAGGAGAGTATGCAAGAACTCTAGAATTTGTCGTCTGCACAACACCAGACAAGTGTCTTACCAACACAACATCAATCAAACATGTATATAAAATTGTCGATGGAACATAAGTTGCATTATTTATTTAAAAGAAGAACAAAAATGAACTAACTAACTAACACTTTCTTTCTAAGTGTAGAAAAGAAATAATCGAAAAAAGTAAAAAGAAAAAGGGTTAGAAAGGACTATGTTACAAAGGATGCCATAGTGTTGAAGAAAAACTTGAGGAGTTTCCCATTCACTAGCAGAGTCAGCTTCTCTCCATCCAATTGGCTAAGATAGAATGAATTTGTACCAGCCACATCATGGATGATATATGGCTTTGTCCACAAACTATCGAACTCGCCATGCTTCCATGGCTTCTCTCTACGTTTATCCCATAGTTGTACGGTATCACCCTTTTGAAAGGTCCTTTGCCAAGAAGACTTATCAAAAGTCTTCTTAACCTTTTCCTGATTGTTGATACTCTAACCAAGTGCCTTCCTTATGTTTTCATCTAACTCAATTAGCTAACTCACTTTGATATGTACTGCATCTTGATCTGTATTGCATGCCAAAAGGAGTCGATACACTATAAGCTTTAAGTGAACAGGCAATGTGACATCCAATACATAAACAAGCTCAAACGGGCTCTTCCCTGTTGCACTCTTTTTGGTAATCATGACAACCCAAAGTGCAAACTTGATTTTACTATCTCAAGGCTTCTTATTATCCCCTACTGTTTTATTTATGATGCTCATCAAATTCATATTACTTGATTCGGCTAGACCATTTCCTCGAGGACAATAGTTTGAATAATGGGACAAGACAATGCCATACCTGAAACAGAAGAAGGAAAATTATGTTGAACTGAAGGCTTGGGCTTAATCTATCATAATCTTAGCAGGCACACCAAATCTTGTGATGATCTTGTCTTCAAAGAAGTTCATGACTACCTGGTATGTTTTCCCATTTAGTGGGTATAGCCTCAACCCACTTAGTGAAATAATTGGTTATCATCAAAATCCAAGTATGTCCATTATTAAATTGTCTTTCAATTGACCAATGAAGTCAAGGCCCCATCGCTGGAAAGGGGCCTGAACAACTATTGGTTGTTAAGGTAGGGCTACCAACTTCTGCTTTCCGGTGAACAACTAACATTACTGACAACCTCTGACAAACTTGTGAACATCTAAAAAAATGGCCAACGAGTAGTACCATGCTCTAAGGATTTTATGGGTTGTAGTCTTTGCTGGAAAGTGCCCTAAAAAAAAACTTGATCGAAACTCAATCATGAGTCCTTTGGACTCTAACTCATCAACACACATAAGTATTAAACCATCAGGGTTCCTCCACCCCAATCCATCTTGAATTTTACAATACTTAGTGGCTTTTAACCTTAAATTTCTTCTCTTATGACCAACTAAATGACTTGGGCAAGTAAGGTTAATTAGGAGGAATATTATGTTTGAATACCACTGATGTTGCTCTAACCTCTGAAGCTCTACAGACATAACTGACACCGAATCACTGCTTTGATATGCTACATCGAAAGCCCGCTCATTTCCTTTTTCCATCATCTGAGCTAGCCCTTATCCTCTGATTAACTTAGTGGATTTAATCTCTAAATCATATTCTTGAATTGTGGAGACCCACTTTCATCCAATCCCCAAGCAATCTTATTGAGCCAAAATGGCTTTGACAATTGACTGAGGAACATACCCCACTATCTTTGAATAACCCACACAGCCTCTGAAGTGCTTAAGGGATTTAACTAAGGCATAGTCTTTCTTTTCCATGGTAGTATATTTTAACTATGAATTTTGCAAGGCCCTTCTCATGAATGAAATGGGTTGCACTTGTCCTTCATCATTCTTGTAGAGCAAAACCCCTGCAATTGTGTCTTCTGAAGCAAAGGAAAAGGTCTGAAAATCTTTGGAGTAATCAATACTTATTAAGACAGGTAATCTAGCAATTGCATCCTTAATACTTTTGAAGGATTCCTTTCCTTCTTTAGTCCACTCAAACTTAGCATCTTTCTTTAGCAACTTTTGCATAGGCTTCATGAGCTCAACTAAGTTTGGGATGAATCCTCTGACAAAAAAATTTTGGCCATTGAATGATTGAAGGGCTTTCTTGTTTTGGGGTAAAGGGACTTTTTTAATTGGTTCAACTCTTTTCAGATCGTTTTTCACCCTATCCTTAGAAATGATATGACCCAAAAGCTTTCCTTCATCAACACCAAAAGCTGACTTAGCCAGATTAAGGGAGATGCCAAACTTGCAACATCTTTCAAAGACTTGCCTTAGATTACCTATGTGATATGATCTTTCTTTGGAGAACACAATTAAATCATCTTGGTAAATTTCAATCATTTTTGCCGATTAATTCCTTAAAGAAAAAGGCCATGGTTAATGTTGTTGAAAATGTAACTTCGGAAGATATTCAATTGTATATTATTATTGTAGTTTAGTGTACCATCGTCGGAGATGTTTTTTCCTCTGTTCAAGGTGTCATTGTTGTATTTGGTCTAGAATATCAAAGTAAAACCTCCGTTGTAAGTCGGGGCAATAGTCCCCAGATGAAATAATGTAAAATGTATTTTTGAGTCTCCCAAGAGGGAAGTCGACCCTGTTAGGTTAGGTGGTCGGCCCAGTTAGGGTTTTAGGTCAGTCACTTGTAAAGTATAAATAGGGAGGCGCCCTCCCTCATTTGGACACACTCACTCAAGAGAGAGAGAGAGAAAGAAGTGCACCAGTGTGGAAAGAAGAAGAAGTTCTCGACGATATCTTTTCTCAAGGTATTCTATCTTGGTTTGACATTGTACTAAGTGACGAAACTATTCTGAAAAGGTTGCAGGGTTTTCTCCTTTATTGTTTCCCCAAGGAAAATTTGTATTCTTGTGTATTGTTGTGCTTGTCTATCTATCAGTTTAAAGATCTAAACTAATTGAATTAAAGTGCAAACTCTAACATGATATCAGAGCCACTCTGAAAGAAGGCACTATGCAACTATGAAAACTAGGGCTTCCAAGTTCTAGCAATTTTCTTAGATCTCCAGAAAAGAGGGCTAAGCTAACTCGCCTCAAGGACGCGCATCTTTTGGTGGAGAAAGATTCCAATTTGGAGAAGTTTCAGTTTTGACCTAATCCTCCTAACGGAGGAAACTAGGGCATCAAGTTTTTGGAGTTTCCCTCCAAAGAATTTGGCGAAGGACCTCACTAGACAACTCGCCTCAAGGAGGCGCATCTTTCTATCTTGATAGAATTTCAAGATTACAAGAATGGAAAATTAGGGTTTCTCTGTGGAACCCTAGGTCAGCCAGATCCAGGATCAGCTTGGGCATCTCAAATTAGTAAGATCTAATTCCCTGCTATTTCCATTTGAGGTTCTCATATCAAGATGATAAATCACACCAAGGTTGAGCATAAGCTTGAAGGAGCAGATAACTTATGAGCATGGAAGTATAGAATGTCTCTCATTCTAGAAGAGAATGACTTGGACAAATACATCAATGAGGATGTTCCAGAACCAGAGGGAGAAGAGGCAAGGGAAAACCACAAGAAGAACATGATAAGAGCTAAAAGGATTATTCCAGACTCCATCAAGGATAACATCATCACTCACATATCATCATTGAAGACTCCTAAGAAGATGTTTGATGCTTTGACCAAGCTATTTGAAGGAAAGAACAACAACCGAAAGATGACCCTAAGAATCAACTCAATAATGTGAAGATCCAACTTTCAAAAACCATTCAATCTTACTTAACAAGGGTTTCTCGGATCAAGGAACAAGTAAAGGCCATTGAAGAAAATGTTGAAGAAGGAGAGATCGTGATGACCACTTTCAATGGACTTCCAAGGTCATGGGACTCATTCATTCAAGGGATATGCGCTAGAAAGAAACTGATCAAGTTCAGCAGACTATAGGAGAAATGCACTCAAGATGAAGCTCGATTAATATCAAGAGAAGAGAAGATGGGAGCAAGTGATGATCAAGCTCTAACATCTCAAGCAAAGAAGAATGAAGGAAAGAGGGAGGATCAGTCTCACAGAAAACCCAAAAAATTCCAAAAGTATCATAGACCACGAAGGGACTACACAAATCTTAGATGTTTCACATGTAATAAGAAAGGCCACTTCTCAAGAGATTGTCCCATGAACAAAGGATCCTCCAAGGCAAACAAGAAGAAGAGGCATCATGCACATACTGCGGAAGATGATGGACCCGCAAGCAAGAGAATAAGAGAAGATTCAACAAGTGATGAAGAATATGTCCTGATATCAATTGTTACAAGTACCATTACCCATGGAAGCAATGAATTGGCTGGTGGACAGTGGAGCTTCCAAGCATATGACAAGAAACAAAGAATCCGTCATCAACTTATCAGAACATGAGTCAATATCCCATAAAAGGGAAAGTAGAAGCCTCTTACAAGCTATACTCTAGCAAGTCAATGAAAATGCAAGATGTTCTCTACATACCAGGTTTGAAGAAAAACATTCTCTCAATTTCAGCTTTAGATGCTAAAGGATTCCAAGTTGCAGTTAATGATGGCCAAGTACTCAGGTGGCCAAGAGGCAAAACAATAGATGATGCAACAATAATTGGAGAGCAAGAGGGAGGTCTGTACAAGTTGAAAGGACAACCTGAACAAGACTTGGTTCATGACTCTATAGAACAAAGTGAACTATGGTACCGTAGGCTTGCACACGTACACTATAGAGCTCTACCAAATTGCAAGCAAAGTAGTATCAGGTCTTCCTGAATTCCAAGAAAAACATGAATGCACTTGCAAAGGATGTGCGCAAGGAAAGAATGTAAAGAAACCATTTCCAAATAGTGAAAGCAAGGCGAAAGACATCTTGGAAATAATCCACTCAAATGTATGCAGTCCCATGTCATTCAATTCCTTAAGCGGGTATGCATACTATGTTTCTTTCATAAATTACTATTCTTGTAAAGCTTGGATTTACTTCTTAAAAGGCAAAGATGAAGTTTTCAACAAGTTCAAAGAATTCCAAAGCTTTGGTAGAAAATCATACTGAGAAGAAGATCAAGACCTTATCATCCAAAAAAGGCAACAAATTCACCTCGGATGAGTTCAAAGATCTATGCAGAAAATCAAGGATTAAGAGGGAGATGAGCACTCCCTACAATCCTCAGCAAAATGGCATTGCAAAAAGGAAGAACAGAACAATAATGGAAGCAACAAAGGCGATGACCCATGACCAAGATCTTCTCTTACACCTATGGGCATAAGCAGCACGAACAACTGTATATGTTCAAAACAAAACACATCATCGTGTCTTGAACAACGAGACTCCAAAATAAGTTTTCTCAGGAAAGAAACCAGAAGTCAGACGTCTTTGAATATTTGGCTGCCCTGTGTACATACATGTCCCCAAGGAGAACAGGACAAAGCACCCCTCAAGAAAGAAGGGCATATTTGTGGGATACGGTGATGAATCAAAAGCATACCGAATTTACTTCCCAGGATTCAAGAAGATTGAGACCAGCCGAAACGTTACTTTCAATGAAGCCTCAGCCTACAACAAGTCAAAACAATTCCACACTGAAGATGAGGAAGAGCCCGAGGTTCCTAGGACTAGAGATACAGTCATGGAAGAATTGACTCAAGAAAACCATGAAGATCATGACTTGACAAAACCACAAGAACCTATAGATCCACCTCATGAGAAGAATTCCTACAAGAGAATACCAGCATGGGCATGTGAAGCTATTCAAGATGCAAAGAGGTATGGCGTTCCAGATGGGACACTTAGAGAAAGCAAAAGGCCAAGACCATACTCCAGCTATGTAGCCCTATTGTGCGACATCGTCAATAATGAACCTTCGAACTATGAAGAGGCTGTTGAAAAGAAGGAGTGGAAGGAAGCCATGATCGAAGAGTATCAGTTGATTATGAAGAATGATGTCTAGGAGATAGTTCCAAGACCAGAAGGGAAGTCCATAGTGTCTTCCAAATGGATCTACAAGATCAAGCATGCTACAAACGGTAGCATCAAAAAATACAAGGCAGGGTTTGTGGAACGTGGCTTCTCCCGAAAAGAAGGTATCGATTATGAGGAGACATTTGCACCAGTTGCAAGATACAATTCCATCAGATCTGTTATCACATATATAATGCAGCTAGGCCACCATTATGCAACATATAGATTAATCTCTTTATTTTTTCCAGCTATTCACTCAGATGGGACTTTAGCATGGATCTTTACAGCCTCGGCCATTTCAAAGCCTGTTTAGCAGTATTTCCTTGCTAGGACTGAGACTTCCTTGACCATTGAGAGGATTTCAGTGGTGACCTAGTTCATTTGAGTAGACTAGCAGACCAGATATGGTACACACAGTTACAGAGGGTCAATCAGATAGGAGACAGGTATATGGTGAGATCAAGTATATGGCTCCTTGGTTGGTTTTTGCTCTTTGATGTATGTTAAACACATAGGCTTGTCATGTTAGGATGATCATGGTGACTCATGCTTAAACTACATATGTACTAATGCTTAAACCTATGCTAAAAATGATTAGAGGGTTTAATGTTGAAGACTATAGTTTATGCCATACTTTACACAAACTTTAAACCGTAGTGCTATGTTGGTTCCATGTATCACTTGTCCCCATCCATCCAGTCCATCCATATTTGATTTTCTCTCATGACCTTGGTTGATTGAGACTTGTGAGATTGAAGATCGTTTTGTTGAATAAATTGTCATCGATGCCAACGGTGCCTGGTCATTGATTCCAACTATTGAGTCTTGGTGCCCCTTGTGGATCCCCTGAGGGTTAGTGTTTGGTTTGTGTTGTTTGTCGTTGTTTGTGTCTAAGGAGCCCTTTTGACTTCGTCCAAGACCAAGATTGAAGCCCTTGGAGGCCTTGGGACAACGGAAAAAGCCCTAGTTACACATTAACTTGGTTAAGTGCCCCTCAACTATATCTTGGTCCCATTTGAGGCATGTGTTGTATCCCTTGCTCCTGGTTGTCTTTTGTTGTCCCTATGTTTCTTGTCATGCTTGTACTTGTTACGGTCTCTTTCTTTGATGATGTTGATATCCTACATGTACCTTCACATATGATAGTTTGGTCCTTAAGCCCAAAAGCTTGAATCTTCGAGCCCTTACTTTGTTATGGATGCACAATATTGATATGGAGCCCCTGAATCCCATAGACGAACCCTTTGGTGTTGAAGCCTTTATACTTGCATGGATATATGTTTCCCTCGTGATGATGATGCCCTGGTACTTTGAAGATGTCCTTGAGCATGGTCTTTACCCACAAGTTTGATGGAGATATGACTGAAGCCCTTGAAGTCTAGAAGCCCTCTTGCTTGATGATGATGAAGTCATATGGTAATGAAACCCTTGTGCATGCCCTTAAGGCCCTTAAAAGAAGATTTCAAATTAATTTTTGATGTCCTACACATAATGAAGAAAATATGGGTGAAGGACCATGTTATTGCAACCAAGCCCCTCATAAAGAGAGAGTCCTCGTCAAGCCCTTTCAATTGATATGTGGAGTGTCTCCTAACTCCTTACAGTTGATGAGTTTTGATTTTTTAAAGTTAATGTATTAATTTGCCCCTTTACAAGTAGGTTAGCCTGCTAAAAGAATTCAATTAATATTTAATTATAACTACTACAAGTCGGCCAGACATGTGAATAAATCCTCCACGACCTATATAAATAGAAGATCAAAAATTTCATTTGTTTATCAATCAAGTCTCTCTTTGGCATTTCGCAACTCTTGGAGAAAAGTGCGAAACTTTGTGGAGTATAAATTTTTGGGCATCTTTGAGGATTGCAAAGATTCACTAAAATTGGCATAACTTTCTCATACGAAATCAGAATTACAAAACTCTTGGTTCGTTGAAAAGCTTATTGTGAGGGCTATGTAATGACATGATCTAGAGTTTCTTTTGGTTTGTCTATTGTTTCTTCATCTTGTGATCTTCGAAAATGCATGGTTCATGCTTCTGGGTTTCTCTTGTGATGGCACATGTCTTTCATGGATAGAGTTCATCTTTGATCTTAGTATGTGAGCGTCTATATTGGTATATCTCTTTGGAATACTCATGGATAGAGTTCATCTTTGATCTTAGTATGTGAGCCTCTATATTAGTATATATCTTTGAAGCCATTGAATGTGTTATGGAGACTATGGTGATGGTTATATTGGCATATAACTTGATGTGATCTTGATATAGATCTTGATGATTATCTTGGATATTGTTGGCATAGATCTTGGTGCTTATCTTGATTTNAGTTGACATGTAAGTAATAGATCTTGTGAGTGATTTCTTTGATCAACCTAAGTGTTTTCTTTGAAAACTAGTTTGACAAGTGTTGATCATTGTGTCTTTGACCGAAGTGCAAATGGACTGTTATTGACTGTTAATGACAACATTTGATGGGTATTGTAAGTGACTATTTGCTTGATATTTGTTTGATTTGTTGAATTGACTTGAGTGGAGTGAAAAATCCTTGTGTCTAAGAGTTTATGAGAATGACTAAGTTTGACATAGTTGGTTAAGTCTTTTATCTTCTTGGTTTTGTCATATATCTTACTAGTTGTTGCTATTATTATTATTATTGTCACCATGATACTGAATAGCATTGTTAAAGTTTGGTTTTAATATACATCTTGGAGTAGTTCTTCCCCTGGATGCATGCAAGATCATCTTAGTTCAGCATCTCACTTACAGTTTGGGTACTTTAACCTAGTCAACCGAGTTGACCAAATCAAACATGGTTCCCAATGCAGAGGCTCAAAAAACAACAGTGCATATATTTACTCCAAACATGCCCAGGACCAATACTGCGGTTCCAGTTTTTAGAGTCTGGCCTCATATTGCATGATCAGTGATTATTATCACTTTATTATTGGCCAAATTATATTATTATTGCAGTGATTTTCGTTCTTCTAGAGCACCACAATGTTCCAGGGGGTATGAGTAGTCACCTGTACCATTCTTATATGTCTCCAAATACTCATGTGCTGTCAGTTTGCCTCAATTCGCATCCTAAAGGAAGATATGATGACTTTTATGATTTTCAGAGGTTGTACCATCAGAAAATGAACTAGGAAAATCACTGGGAAAATCAATTTGGCTAGGGAAGTTAAGGAAATGGCAGGAAATTCATTCAGATAGAGTATTATGGCTCTCCTGACACTTCTTCGTCAGTTTCAGTCAGCATTTGGTCCGAAATTATTTATTTTGGCTTAGCCAGTGAGGACATCCCCCAAAGGTTGCCCCTCAACTTGGCTACTTGATGTATCACATTGTTATATCTTATGAATTGAGGTTGTAATGGGACCTAGGGTGAATTAAGCCCTTAGTGACCCCTTTGATGTATTATCATAATTATATCTTATGTTATACTAGGTTTGGACTTAAACAAGGTGTCATTGGGAAAAAAGTGTGTCCCCCTTGATATAGTCAAATTGATCCATGTAAAGTTGATCTCCACCATTGATGTTATAATCTCAATCGTTGGATGCAAAAGTAAGTTAGGGTTTGCGTCTCCCAAAATCTATATAAAGACGAGACCCCCCCCCCCCCATTGTAAAGCATGAGCTCTGGCATTGGAACTTTTAATAAAGAGATTATTTTGGGATTCAACACTTGTGTCTTCGTGGATAAATGAATGTGATGATGATTGATATTGCTTATCTCCTGCATTAAGATAAATCCAACATAGTTCTTGTATCCTTTTTGTACCTAGTTTTATTTGTAAGTTGAAGGAGGCGCTTTGGTAGGGAAACTTACCATGTGGACGTCTTTTGGTTTGGTTTATCAGGGAGTGGTTACTTCTTTATGATTTCCCATTCATGTATCTTCTTTATTTGCAAATCCCATTTATCTGGTCTTGCTAATTGATTTCTTTGGTATGGCAGGTGGAAGGGGGCGTTAGGGTCACTGCACAAACCATAAATTCACCAAGATCTTTTCTGGATCTCTCACTTGAGCTACGAGGAAGCATTCTTCATCATCCATGAGGACATCTACGGGTTTTAGGTACGCTTCTTGGCTTATTTCTCTATGTTTCAATTTTCATGCATAGCACATCATCGACTTCACTTAGAAAATCACTTGTAGTAAGTAGGAAAAATCACCGAAACATTTTGCACTGCAAATTTGCAAAATTGGTGATCTAGACTTTGTTGGCCCTCATCAAAAACCCCCTCTCCCTCTTAGGCGTCAGCATTGGACTCCATTTGCCCACCTTACAGCCGCACTTATCCCTGGGAGAAAGCGCCCATCCTACCCTATCAGTCTTTTTCCTGTCTGTTTTATGTTTCTGGTTTCTGCTTGGATTTCTTCACACTGTCAAATCTTTCATTCGAGCAAGTATGTTGCAAGCACTAATTTTCTGATTTAACCTCACCTTGGGAATTTCCATATTTCTATCTAAATTTCCCCAAGATCCCATGTTTGATCAATTGAACAAACACACTAATCCTAGATCTGATCTTTAATCCCACAAGTCACTGTTTTATTTGGCTTGAGTAACATTTCCAACACCCGTAACCAACTCCACTCAAGCATTTCTTAAATCTTGGCTTGCTCCTTAAATCTAGGGTTTCAAGCTTTTACCTTACGTATTCTATGTTTGGGTTTGATATGGTGATTAGTTGTAGGTCTTTCCTTTTAGGATAGGTCTGGGACTCCCCCTTTGTCAGTTAGGCTTCAGTGCCATAAAGCGAAGCATATCTCAGTCGATGTGACAACCATCCATCATCTAGGGGTTGGGTTATTCGTAGGTCACGACTTTGGTTGTATGTCCCCTCTGTTGTCCTGCACAGGATAACTCCATGGGGCAACTACAAGATTCGTGATTACATTTTTGGCGTCATTGCCGGGAAGGTAGAGGCTTACCTTGGTTCATTTTACTTACCTTCGGTGTCTGTGAATGCATTTACCGTCTTATCATTCATATCATCCAGTTTAAATTTCGTGATTGCATTTTTCAATCGATTAAGTTTACACAATCACTACATTTTATTACTCACCTCTATTACGAAATTATCTTTTCGGTGAACACGAAAATTCGTTCACTTGGCGAATCCACAACGCGACTCCCCTGAGGGACCTACCCACGAGTATAACCTTTGAAATACCCCGTTAGGTTTTTCAAAAGACATAGCTTTTTATGAAGAACTCAATTCTGATTATGTGCTTTCTGAGAAATTTGCAACCGCAATGAGTGAAATGGTCTCAGCGGTCGCCCTTCTAGCCCAGCAGTGTAAAGACGATTATCTAGATTTTGATGGTCCTTATTTCCAGCATGAACAAATGAAACCTCGTAGGGTAAAAGAAGTTGGACATGGCAATTATGCGATCACTCGATCTCAATCTAAAGTTGTCCCTAAGAAAAATGATAATATGTCTGCTAAACCTAAGGAGACACTAACTAGTAGCGTGCCTCCTCGCAATGATGGCACTCCCATAACAAGAAGAGTCCTAGTCAAATCAAGGGAAACAACCCGCATCAAAGTACTCAAACAAAGAAATTAATGACACCTCCTAAGAAAAACAACATAACTACCCCAACTCCTAAACCTACAGTTGTGAAAGAAAATATGTGGAAACCACCTCCAAACGCTAGAATACTAAAAAAAATCCTCCCCTCCTCAAGACAAGCTCGTGTCTCAAGAACCAATCAAGATAGACCTTGCAAGCAAACTATCTAATTATCACTAAAGAAGTTGATGAAAATCCCAATCATTAAAGCTCAGGTTATGGAGTTTTTAGGATTACGAACAGAGAAGAAGGATAAAACAAACCCATTGGGTTTGAACATTGATATGTCTCCATTCCTGAATAAGTTAAGTATGCATGTGTCCCTAGAAGAACTATTAAAGATACCATCAATAAACAATAAAGCTACAAAGTATTTGGGAATAAAACCAAAAATAAGTATACCAAAACGCATGCCCAAGATAACAAAGGATCCCCCTGTCATGATTCAAAGTGTAACGAATAAAGGAGACTGGTATCCTCCTTTCTATGTTGCCTTAGAAATAAACCAATTGATTCTCCATAATTGTATGTTAGATTCTAGGGTTGAGGTGAATGTAATGCCATATAAGGTCATGAACCAATTAGAGTTAACCATAACCCGACCCTTAGGAAATGTTTAAGGCATGGATTCACGACCTGTAGAATCTAAAGAGGTGATTAAAAACCTACGGATGAAACTGGCAGCTTATCTAGATGTCGAGGTAACTATGAATGTCTTGGTCATTGATAATCCTGATGCTTGGGGAATGCTTTTATCTAAAGAGTGGGAAGCAAAATTGGGAGGTAGCATTCAGTTAGATCTCACATATGCAATTGTCCCTATCAGTAAGACTGCAACAATTAAGCTAATATATGAGCCACCCATGATAGAACACGTAGAAACTCCCGATCACTTGTTTGATGATTCCATGGGTGCCACAAATGTTGGAAATTTTATGGTATTGGCAAATTATTGGGAAGAAGCTAGACCACATCCTTTCCCTCCTAGAAATATTTGGAAAATGTGTTTCGATGGTGCTAAATCTAAACATTGTGTTGGAGTTGGTATTGTTTTGATCTCACCAACATGAGAAGAAACCATACATTCTTTTCATTTAGAATTGTATTGTACTAACAATGTGGCTAAGTATGAAGCTTTGCTTCTAGGACTAGAAATTGCTAGATATATGAAGAATAGGTATTTGAGTGTTATCAGCGATTCAAATTTAGTAGTCTCTCAGGTAAGAAATCAATTTGTAGCCAAGAACGATAGATTTCGCAACTACGGAAATAAAGTATGGGATGCCATCGAGATGTTTGATGCCTTTTCAATTAAAGCAGTCCTTAGGGAGGAAAATACACTTGTTGATGTTTTATCTATGATTGCATCCACTTTTGAGATTCTTGAATACCTAAAAAAAATGCAAGGTAAAAGTTTTGTTTAGACCATCTGTCCCTAATAACCAAGATCATTAGAAAGTTTTTGATAATGATGCTCAAATAGTTTGTTTTTGCATTGCATTGATTATCCACAAAATAATGCTATCACTCTAGAAGATCAAATGTAGAACCAATTACTATGTGACATAGAGATGCCATCGAATTGTCCATACCCTTAGAAAAGAATTTTAGTAGGCATAATGAGTACAAGGAAGAAGGGTTGAACCTCCAGATGAGATTATTGAGATAAACATAAGATCTCCTGTTTCGTCTAAAATGGTTGAGATCAGAAGAAATGCCACTCCGGAAGAACGAAAGGAAATTGGAAACCTAATTCACGAGTATAAGGATGTTTTTGCCTGGACTTATGATGATTTGAAAACATATGATCCGTCCATTATAGAACATACTATCCCTTTAAAAGAAGGATCCAAACCTTATAAGCAAAAGCTTCGTAACGTAAATCCCAAGTTGGCTCCTCTAATCAAAAAGGAACTTGAAAAAATGTTAGCTGCTACAACCATTCGTCCTGTAAGGATTACTACCTAGGTGTTTAATCCTATAATAGTAAGAAAGAAAAGCCGTGAGATTAGAATCTGCATAGACTTCGGAAACTTATACCAAGCTTCTCTCAAAGATAATTACCCGTTACCCAATATGGAAAATTTGCTACAAAGTGTTACAGGGGCAGGGATGTCGTCTATGTTAGATGGTTTTTCGGGGTACAATCAAGTACAAATTAGAAAGGAAGACAGGGGAAAAACAACATTTACTACTCCTTGAAAAACCTATGAATATATACGGGTGCCATTTGGATTATTGAATACATGATCCACCTTTCAAAGGGCTATGGATCAAGCATTTAGCGATCTAATTGGTAAAATCATTGCAATTTATCAAGATGATTTAACAATTTTTCTAAGGAGAGGGGTGACCATGTGAAACATTTGAGGAAGATTTTTGATAGATGTCGTAAATTTGGAATCTCTCTAAATCCAAAAGAAATCAACCTTTGAGATCGATGAGGGGAAGTTACTAGGGCATATTTTCAAAAGATGGAATCTGAATTGACCCAGAACGAGTTCAGGCTATCAATGCCATTCCCCCTCCTCACGATATTCCATCTCTCCAATCTTTTTTTGGACAAATTAATTTCGTACAACGATTCATCCCAAACCTAGCAGAATTAGCCAAGCCTTTGAATGCCCAAATGAAGAAAAATGTAAAATTTGTCTGGGATGAAAATTGTGACATCATTTTCAAAATTCAAGAAAGCCATGTCAACTTCCCTTGTTTTGGCAAGCCCTGATTATAACAAAGAATTAATGATTTACTCATACACTTCGAAAGACACAATCGCAAGGGTTTTATTGCAAAAGGACAACGAAAATCACGAACAACCCATAGCTTTTATGAGTAAAAACCTCACGGATGCGGAATTAAAATACACTACCACCGAGAAACAAGCGTGCGCGTTACTTAAAGCCTTGAAACATTTCAAAGCTTACATTGGTTTTTCCAAAATCAAAGGTTATGTGTCCTACCAAGTAGTAAAAGATGTATTATCCCAATCTGATGGTATAGGTATACGAGGAAATTAGATTTCGCAGATTCAAGAGTATGATCTAGAGATTAAACCCATCAAAATTGTAAAAGGACAAGGATTGGCTCAACTTTTAACAGAGAAAGAGGTTTCGGTGAATTGTGTTGAAGAAAACCATGATAATACAAATATAGAACATGAATGGTATAAAGACATCATATATTATTTGAAAAATCTAACTTGTCTTGATTATCTGGTCGACCATCAACGAAGGGCTCTGAGGCTAAAAGCATCAAAGTATATTTTAACGCAAGACGGTTTAGGATGGAAGAATCCTGATGGAATCATTCTTAAATGTGTCAATCTACACAAATATAAAATCATTATAAGAGAGATGCATGCTAGGTTGTGTGGTTGGCATTATGTGCCTAAAACAGCTACTGCTAAAATTATGTGCAGGGTATTATTGGCCTACGTTATTTAAAGATGTTCATTATTTCGTTAGGTCATGTCAAGAGTGCCAATTCTTTTCAGGAAAGCCAAGGTTGCCTGCCCTGCCTTTGAACCCAATAATTGTTGAGGCTCCTTCCCAACAGTGAGGAATGGACTTTGTTGGACCATTCAATCAAAACTCGAGTAACAGGTTCAAGTACATCTTAACATGCACTAATTATTTCACCCGTTGGGTTGAGTCTGCCCCTACAAAGAAAGCTACCATCGAAGTCATAATTAAGTTCCTGGAGGAAAATATTATATCAAGGTATGGTTTTCCTTTGAAATTATCCACTGATAATGCCAAAGGTTTCAGCAAAATAGAAATGAATAATTTTTGTTTCAATCATGGCATACTTTTGTCACACTCTAAGGAAATGGTTTAGTTGAATCTAGCAATAAAAACTTGGAAAGACTTTTGAAAAGAATGGCAGAAGAAAACAGAAGAAGCTAGGACAACAAGTTGAAATATGCCTTATGGGAAGACGGAACTACAGTTAAAAGGATTACTGGAAAATCCCCATTTGAGTTAGTATATGACCAAGATTTTAGGCTTCCCATTAATCTGTAGATACCAGTATATGAGTTGCTACATCAGTGCATATCTGACCAAGAAGTTATGCAAGCAAAGGGTAAATAAGTTGGTAGAATTGGATAAAAGGAGAAGAGAAGCTTTTGACAAAACGGTAATTGAGCAAGAAAGGATTAAGGGCACCTTTCACCAAAGTACTCGAAATGAAGATTTCAAGGTTGGAGATGTAATACTCCTGTGGGATAAGAATAAAGAAAAGTCGGGAAATCATGGTAAGCTTGCGAAAATTTGAATGGGATCTTATAGAGTCAGTCGAATAGCCGGGAAGGGGTCATTTTCGTTAGAATCCCTAGATGGTGAGGAACTTGAATTATCAGTTAATGGGAGATTGCTTAAACATTATTTTCCTCCCATGAATTAGAGCATCTTTTCGCAATCTATTAGAGTGGGTAGGATTGAATAAGCTCCTTTGAGCAATAGTTGAGTCTTTCTTTTTCTGAGTGTTGCATGGGTTCTAAGTTTTATGAGTCTTTGCATAGTTTAATTATATTTTTTAAGTTTTTTAAAGTAGAATTTATTTTCCAGCATTTGCTTATGTCAGTTTATTTTACGCATATATTTTTCCCATACATGCTGCTCTGGTATTTCTTGCTTCCATGTGCACAGAAACAGGCAACACCTGAAGAGGAAGCAGAAAATTGAAATGCTGGATTTTGTTGTTGAGATGGTGCTGCAGACCACAGATTTCTGAGGTTCTCAAGCACTCTCTTCATTAGAGCACTTGTCCCAATTGGAGCCCAATGTCATCACATATATATTGCAACTCGGCCACCATGATGCAGCATACTAATTTATCTCTTTCTTTTTTCCGAGATATTCATTCAAATGGGGTTTTAGCATGGATCTTTACAGCCTCAGCCATTTCAGAGCCTTGTTTAGTAGTTTTTCCTTGCCAAAACTGAGACTTCCTTAACCATTAAGAGGATTTCAGTGGCAACCTAGTTCATTTGAGCAGAGTAGCAAACCAGATATGGTACACATAGTTACAAAGGGGCATATTAGATAGGAGACATGTATATGGTGAGATAAGGTGTATGGCTCCTTGGTTGGATTTTGCTCTTTGATGTATGTTAAACACCTAGGCTTGTCATGTTAGGATGATCATGGTAAAAGAACCGGGGCTTGCTATCACTTGTTGAATAGATAGATGTTTCGGGTGAGTGGTTTGTTGCGGTTGTTGTAGCTGCGCTGCATGGTACAACTGGCTGATATGGCTTTTGCTTGTGCGGGGGGATGAGGCTACTCTTCTTGCTTGTTCATGTGGTCCTCTCTTACTTTCCTGGGGCCGTGTGTTGGTAATGAAGGGTACTAGATTAATAAGAATTAGCTATATTACTTAATTTCACCGCACAACCCGATACGGAGCCATCCAAAAAAATTATAGTTACTTACTTGATACCCATCTCATGTCCGAGCATTCCCACCGCCAAGAATCCCGTACTGACAAATTAGTTCTCTTACCTTGATTGTAGCGGGAGAGCGAATTACAACTGAACCGCCACGCCAATAGCACATCACCATCATTTCCACCTATCGTTCCTAAATACACGTCGACCTGATCATGCATATACATTTACTTTATTATACGCAAATTAGTCATGCTTAAATTGCATATGTACTAATGCTTAAACCTGTGCTAAGAAGGATTAAAGGGTCTAATATTGAAGACTATTGTTTATGCCAATACTTTACACAAACTTTAAACCTTAGTGCTATGTCAGTTCCATGTATCACTTGTCCCCATCCATCCAGTCCATCTGTATTTGATTTTCTCCCATGACCTTGGTTGATTGAGACTTGTGAGATTGAAGATCTTGTTCCCATCTTGACCCCTGTGCATGATAGAGTCCATGTTGTTATGTGTCTCTGGCTATGAAGTATGTGGCTTGGCCAGTGTGGCTAAGTTCACAGGGTAGTCTTCCCTTAGTCCTCAAAACAAGTGCTCCACCCAACAATGTCTTTAGACACTAAAGCATCATAACACATAAATGTTAGATCTAAATGATGCAAAGTGAATGTTTAAAAAGTAGTCAGTGGCCAAAGGATGAGCACTCATTCCTTGTATAATGTTAGGCTCAATTGTCCCTACAAGGCAACAGGGTGAGACTAACCTGCAAAGGTTGTGTCTTTGTCATTTACTGGACCCCAAAAGGCTTTCCAGGGCACCTGCCTTTGAAGGTTGACCAGAGTTCCAAAGTAATGAAAAGGAAAACTTGCTAGAGTCTGAAGGAAACAAGCCCAAGTACTTTATCCATTTGTGAGACACCACCATCCCCTATTGTTATCTGTCATGCATATGTCATTTTGGTTGAGTGTATTTGTTATCATTTGGAGAGATCACATTGTCAAAACCAACAAAAGGTCATCACCCATTACTTAACCTTGTTTTCCATCCTCACCCAGCACTAGCAAATTGTTTAAGCTTTGTAAGTATGGCACACACAAGTGACTTTCGAAAGATTCAATGATTTTTCAAAGACATAAGCGTATCTTACTGGTTGTTGCTATTTTTATTATTATTGTCACCATGATACTGAATAGCATTGTTAAAGTTTGGTTTTAATATACATCTTGAAGCAGTTCTTCCCCTAGATGCATGCAGGATCATCTTAGTTCAGCATCTCACTTACAGTTTGGGTACTTTGACCTGGTCAACCGAGTTGACCAAATCAAACGCAGTTCCCAATGCAGAGAATCAAAAAACAATAGTGCCTATATTTACTCCAAACATGCTCAGGACCAATACTGCGTTTCCAGTTTTCAGAGTTTGGCCTCAGATTGCATGATCAGTAATTATTATCACTTTAATATTGGCTAGATTATATTATTATTGCAGTGATTTTGGTTCTTCTAGAGCACCACATTGTTCCAGGGGGTATGAATAGTCACTTGTACCATTATTCTATGCTATGAAACCGGACACGTCCAAAAGGGCCTCTGTGTCCCGTGTCCACGTGTCGGACACAGACGAGCTGACAGAGCGTGTCCGACACGTCTCTGCAGCATGTCCTGTGTTCGGACACGCGTGTCCGAGGACTGTTAGTGTGTGTCCCATAAACAGGACACGTTTTCCACTAAAAAAATGCCCAGAATTGCTTTAAATCAAAATTTTCACTTCCTTTTATCATTTGCAAGTGTGGAGAGGGCTTTAAAGTGTGTTTGTTGTGCAGGTGAAGAAGATTTGAAGGATTTAAATGTGTAATTACTAATGTTAAATGTGCATTGATTTTGATTTCTATTGAATATGTAAAAAATTTGGATCTATATGTCTATATTTTTAAAATATATAATTTTTAAAATATAAATATATATATATATATATATAGCGTGTCCTACGTTGTCCTGATTCTGGGGGTCACCGTGTCCGTGTCGAACACTCAAATCCCCGTGTCCTTCGTGTCTCGTGTCCTCGTGTCAGGTGACTTAGATTCTATGTCTTCAGATACTCCGGTGCAGTCAGTCTTCCCCAATTCTCAGCCTGAAGGAAGATATGATGACTTTTATGATATTCAGAGGTTGTACCATCAAAAAATGAACTAGGAAAATCAGTGGGAAAATCGATTTCGCTAGGGAAGTTTAGGAAATGGCAGGAAATTCATCCAGATAATGTATTGTGGCTCTTTGGACACTTCTTCATCAATTTCAGTCAGCATTTGGTCCGAAATTATTTATTTTGTCTTAGCCAATGAGGACGTCCCGCAAAGGGCACCCCTCAACTTGGCTACTTGATATATCACATTGTTCTATCTTGTGATTTGAGGGTGTAATGGGGCCTAGGGTGAATTAAGCCCCTAGTGACCCCCTTTGATGTATTATCATGATTATATTTTATGTTATCCTATGTTTGGACTTAAACAAGGTGTCATTGGGAAAAAAGTGTTCCCCCCTTGATCTAGTCAAATTGATCCATGTAAAGTTGATCTCCACCGTTGATGATGTTATAATCTCAACTGTCGAATGCAAAAGTAAGTTAGGGTTTGCGTCTCTCAAAAGCTATATAAACACGAGACCCACCCACCAATGTAAAGCATGAGCTCTGGCATTAGAACTTTTACTAAAGAGCTTATTCTGGGATTCAACACTTGTGTCTTCGTAGGTAGATGAATGTGATGATGATTGATATTGCTTATCTCCTGCATTGAGATAAATTCGGCATAGTTCTTGTATATTTATTGTACATAGTTTTATTTGCTGGTTGAAGGAGGCGAATTGAAGGAGGCGCATTGGTGGGGAGACTCACCCTGTGGACGTCTTTCGGTTTGGTTTATCAGGGAGTGGTTACTTCTTTATGATTTCTCATTCATGTATCTTCTTTATTTGCAAATCACATTTATTTGTCCTTGCTAATTGATTTCTTTGGTATGGAAGGTGGAAGGGGGCACTAGGGTCACTGAGCAAAGCATATATTCACCAAGATCTTGTCCAGATCTCTCACTTGAGCTACGAGGAAGCATTCTTCATCATCCAGGAGGACATCTAAGGGTTCCAGGTACGTTTTTCAGCTTATTTCTTTATGTTTCAATTTTCATGTATTGCACATCACCCACTTCACTTAGAAAATCACTTGCAATAAGTAGGAAAAATCACCGAAACATTTTACAATAGAAATCTACAAATTTGGCGATCCGAGTTTTGTTGGCCCTCATCAAAAACCCCCTCTCCCTCCTAGGCGTCAGCAATGGACTCCATTTTCCCACCTTAAAGCAGCATTGATCCCTAGGAGAAAGCGCCCATCCTACCCTGTCAGTCTTTTTCCTGTGTGTTTTATGTTTCCGGTTTCTTCTTCGATTTCTTCACACTGTCAAATCTTTCATCCGAGCAAGTGTTTTGTAAGCCCTAATTCTTTTATTTAACCTCACCTTGGGAATTTCAATATTTCTATCTAAATCCCCCAAGGGTCCTAGGTTTGATCAATTAAACAAACACATTGTTATCACCCTGTAATTTTCCTATGGTTGCGGTAGGAAGTCATAAAGGTAACCACTTCAAACCAATCTTTAGACTGTAGTCTAGCCTTACAGTCAAAGAGAGCTCTCTCTATGTCATAGGGTTACTCACATATACATTTAGCTTTAAACAAGCAGTCAAAAGATTAGATTCTGATAGTAACATGATATTTGCAGATTTAAAAATGGTAAAACAGACTGACAAGAAATACCATTAGGCAATGGAGTCACAGCCTAAAAATCTTTAAGGTGCTTACAGCAATAATGAGTGGTGATTTTCCTATGAAATATGAGGCAACGTGGCTATTATGTTCAGTCAAACTATCTTGAAGTGATGAAGACAGAAATGAGGAAAGAGCCCAGTGCAGACAGAGGCATCTATCAAAGGATGAATCCCTGGGAACACCTTTAGCATAAATATAACAGGGGCAATAACTGAAACAGAGCACCTATCTGTGGATGAATTCTATCCTAAGTCACATGACACGGAGGACATGAAAATACAAGTATTCGACACGAGACACGACGAACCTAGAAATAGGACACGGGGGACACGTTTTATATATACATGAAAAAATTATATATATACATGTATATATTAAAAAATATATATATATTAAAAAAAGACATAAAGATCTACATTTTTTTAAAACTAGAAGTAGATACAATGGACATCAATCACAATATCATTCAATTGAAATATGACAACGATGAATCAATAATACAATTATCAATGAATCATGAACTTTGAACCATAACCTACATATTTTATAGTTTTGATTAAACCACAAAAATCAAAATGTATTACATAGATATCGAGAGAATGTCGTTGGAAAATACAAAATAGAGTTGATACTACTTAGTACTAAGTTTAGTATCTACAATACTGCTAGATACAAAATGAAAATACTAAATAGCCTCAGGGAAGAATATCATAGCTCATCAATGGTACTAGCCACTGCCAATCGTCCTCCTGCTCCTCCATGTCAAAATTAGCATTACTATCGTAGCTCTTTTTTCTATCCTCCTCCTCCTCTATACCCTTTTCGACAGCACACATGTCTAGAAGTCAAGACACGTTCCTGGCACGTGTCCGACACGTGCTAGAAAGTGTCCAGATTTCAGGACACGCAAATTTTGGTGTCGAACACGTATTAGGGAAAGTGTCGTGTCCGACACGTGGAATACGGGACACGGGCCCTATTTGGAAGTGTCTTGTTACTTAGATTCTATCATAGTCATTACCAACACATAACAAATACGATGTCTGATGGAAGGAGCGTTATCAAAACGAATTCCTTGCACGCAACCTAGAAATGTATTGGCAGAAAACACATACATGAAAATGGAAACACAAGAAACACAGACTGAACAGGAAACAGCTTGATGAATCTCAGAAAACTCAGAGCATACTTTTCATTAAAACTTCCAAGAAAATAATAGAGCAACAAAACCCGAGCGCTAAGGCTTCTGAATGAAAGTTCCAACCCTTTCTTCCTCTTTCGAGGGCATATTTATAGTGTAAACAAGCTCTCGAGACCCACCTCGAAACAGAGCCAAATACAGTTTACTGAGATTGGGGATCAAACCCGCACACATAAAATCCTAACAACTTCTGATCTGGCGGATCCGCCATGATCACAAAAATCAAAACAGGCTGCCCCTACTCAAGAACCCTTTCAAAGTCATACTATTGCTCCCAAAGAAATGCCCCGTGATGAGCGTGTTACTCCTCTTGAAGATACTGATAGCAGCGAAACTGAGGAAGCTTGGGAGCCAAAGTTGCAGGAGGCTGATGGACAACAGGAATATGTGAACAAACTCTGTGGCAAGGAAATCCTCCAGCTTAAAGGTAATTCTATCCCAGAAGTTTAGTTCCTTTAGAAAATCTTTTTGATTCTAATGATGTTGCCAAGGAACCCCAGCTTATCCCAAGTTGTGAAGACGTAGAAGATGTTAAAATTGGGACGAAAGAGCATCCCAAGATTATCAAGATATCAAGGACCCTCTCATCAAAAGCCAAGCAAAAATACATCTCGCTGATGAAAGAATATTCAAATGTGTTTGCTTGGAGCTACAGTGACCTGAAGGCGTATGATACAAGCATAATCCAGCATACCATACCACTTAAGAAGGACGAGGTGCCTTCCAAACAAAAGCTGAGAAGGATAAATCCCAAACTACTACCCTTGATAGAAAAGGAGATCAAGAAGTTATTTGAGGCCAAAATCATTGTAACCCTCAGATTCTCACGCTGGGTGGCAAATCTGGTCCCTATTAGGAAAAAGAATGGGGAAATAAGAATATGCATCGACTTCAGGAACTTGAACAAAGTTTCTTTGAAGGACCATTACCCACTTGCCAAAATGGACCATATCTTGCAGAGAGTAGTGGGTTCACAGAGGATCTCCACTCTGGATGACTTCTCAGGTTATAATCAGATCGTGGTCCACCCGGAGGATCAAGAGAAGACAGGCTTCACTACACCCTGGGGCACTTTCATGTATGCTAAAATGCCTTTTGGGCTCATGAATGCAGGGGCAACTTTCCAACGAGCCATGGACATAGCCTTTGCTGATGAAAAGGACAAGATCTTGGTCATCTATTTGGATGACATCACTGTCTTTTCACAGTTTGATGAGGAGCACGTTGCTCACCTTCTGAGAATGTTTAAGAAATGCAGAAATGTGGAAGCGGAAAAGCAAAAGCGAAAAGCCAGTTTCTCCTTTCACGAAAAGTTAAAGTTCCACTTTCCACTTTCTGGAAAAGTGCAGACAGAGGCGGAAAGGCGAAAGCGGAAAAGTCAGTTTTTCATGAGAAGTTAAAGTTCCGCTTTTCGCTTTCCGAAAAAGTGCGGAGGGCGGAAAGGCGGAAGTGGAAAGGTCAGTTTCTCCTTTCACGAAAAGATAAAGTTCTGCTTTTCGCTTTCCGAAAAAGTGCGGAGGGCGGAAAGGCGGAAGTGGAAAGGTCAGTTTCTCCTTTCACGAAAAGATAAAGTTCCGCTTTTCGCTTTCCAGAAAAGTGTGGAAGCGAAAAGGAAGAAGCAGAAAAGGAAACGTTTCGGCCATAAAAAATTGAAGATTTGAGTTCCGCCTTCTGCTTTCCGCTTTCCGAAAAAGTGCAGAGGCAAAAAGACGGAGACGGAAAGACGGAGGCAAAAAGGCAGAAGAGCAAAACTTGGTGGCGGAAAAGGTTGAAATGCTGCATCTCATTTTTTCGCAGCCCACATCTTTGATCTCAGATTGATGGTCCAAAAAACTTCCGCATCTTAGATCAACGGTCCAGATTAACCCTGCGGTAGAAAGGCAAAATTGAAGGTCGAAAGCCGGAAAAGACGGAATTCTGGTCATAAAAAGAGCGGAATTTTTCTTTCCGCAAACCCCAGATCGATGGTCAATAATGTGTCTTGCTAAGACCAACGTTGGAGATTGATTTCGCTGGTTGAAGACGCCAGTATGAAGAAAACCGTTGCAAGCTGTCATTTTCAGCGAGCGAATCTGGGTTCCAGTTGTCAGGTTTTCTATTTTGATCCACCATGCGCATCCCAGCGTGGTTGCCTGTTTTGATTTTTGTGATCATGGTGAATTCGCTAGATCGGAAGTTGTTAGGATTTTATGCATGCGGGTTTGATCCCCAATCTCAGTAAACTGTATTTGGCTCTGTTTCGAGGTTGGTCTCGGGAGCCTAGGGCACTATAAATATACCCTCGAAAGAGTAAGAAAAGGGGTTCGACATTCATTTTTGAAGCCTATGTGCTTGGTTTTGCAGCTCTGTAACTTTCCTTGGGAGCATTAATGAAAAGTATACCTTGAATGTCTGAGATTCATCACAGTGTTCACCGTTCAGTCTGTTTTTCCTCTGTATATTTAATTTCCATGCATGTGTGATTTCCGCTAATGTGTTTCCAATTGAATGTGAGGAATTCGTTCTCTATTTAGCACTCTGTGCATGAGATAATGCACTTGTCTGTGTTTCTGGTAAATGTTCTGGAATTCATCTTCTATGCTCCATTTCAGTTATCATCCTCCATTGTTTCTTCTGCTAAAGGTGTTTGCAAGAGATTCACCCACAGGTAGGTGCCTCTTGCTTCGTTGGGCTTCTTCTCCTCTCCCACTACCATCTCTCAAAAGATATTTTGTTGGATATCGATACCTATTTTGCCTCAGACTATGAAGGTTATCTCTGGTCATTATTTGTTGTAAATCCTTAAATGTTTCAAGCTTTGACTCCATCGCCCAATGGTGTTGTACATATGTCTGTCTTACACTCTTTTAAACCCCAAAAACTTGTTTCCCATCAGAATCTAGCCTTCTGACTGCTTGTTTAAAGCCAAATGTATATGTGAATAACCATATGACATAGAGAGAGCCCTCTCTGACTGTAAGGCAAGACTACAGTCTAAAGATTGGTTGAAATGGTTACCCCTGTGATTCTCCGACCACAACCATAGGACAAATTACAAGGTGATAACACACACTAATCCTAGATCTGATCTTTATTCCCATAAGTCATTGTTTTATTTGGCTTGAGTAACATTTCCAACACCCGTAACCAACTCCACTCGAGCATTCTTTAAATCGTGGCTTACTCCTTAAATCTAGGGTTTTAAGCTGTCACCTTACGTATTCTTTGTTTGGGTTTGATCCGGTGATTAGTTGTAGGTCTTTCCTTTTAGGATAGGTCTGAGTCTTCCCCTTTGTCACTTGGGCTTGAGTGGCATAAAGCGAAGGATATCTCATCCGACGTGACAACCATCCATCATCTGGGGATTGGGATATTCGTAGGTCACGACTTTGGTTGCCTGTCCCCTCTATTGTCCTAAATAGGATCACTCCATGGGGCAACTACAGGATTCATGATAACAAGACCAGTACTAGCCTTGGCAATAGTAATGAAATGGAAGATACACCAGATTGACGTCAAGACAACTTTCTTGAATGGTGTAGTTGAAGAGTAAGTGTATGTGGAGCAGCCACTAGGATTCGAGACAAGTGACAGACAGAGTCGTGTAAATCAAAGAAGGCCTTGTACGGTTTGAAGCAAGCGAGACGTGGTATGGAAGGATGGATAGTTTTTTGATGAGCTTAGGCTTTACCAATAGTAAAGCAAATTCCAACCTCAACTTCAAGGTTGAGGGTGGAAGACCAGTTATACTCATACTGTATATAGATGACCTGTTCTTGATAGGAGAGGATGAGCTCATTGCAAACACAAAGAAGGCTTGTCGCAGAGTTCGAGATGAACTTGGGGATGATGCATTACTTCTTAGGACGAGAAGTGTGGCAAAATTCAGATGGGATGCTTATTGGACAAGGAAAGTATGCAGTAGAGATTCTGAAGAGGTTCGGAATGATGGACTGCAAGGCTATTGCCACACCCATGACATCAAACTTGAAGTTGTTGAGTGATGCTTCTTCTGAGGCAATTGATGCCACGATGTATAAACAAATTATTGGTTCTTTGATGTACTTAACGAACACGAGGCCATACATATGCTTTGCTGTGAACACATTGAGCCAGTTTTTGACAGATCTGAGACGTGTTCACCTGGTTGCTGCAAAGCACATATTGAGGTGCCTAAAGGCTATAATCGAGAATGGGCTCAAATATGCGACAAATCAAAAGATTAACCTGCATGGTTATGTTGATCCAGATTGGACAGGTAGTGCCACAGATAGAAAGAGTACTTCTGGATATTGGTACAGTTGAGGATCTGGGGTGATCTCCCGGTTTAGTAGGAAGCACTCGAGTGTGGCAAGGAGTACAGTCGAAGCAGAGTACATTGCAACTTTTCGGCTAGTTGTGAGGCAGTATGGCTTCGGAAGCTACTGTCAAATTTGTTTGATCTCGAGTTAGGGGCGACTTGTATCTTCTATGACAACCAGAGTTGTGTGAAGTTGTCTGAGAACTCGATGTCCATGACAACTCGAAGCACATTGAGATCAAGTATCACTATGTCCGGGATATGGTGCAGAGAGGAGCAGTGAAGCTCCAGTATGTGGCAACGGACGAACAAACAACCGATGTTTTGACCAAGCCTCTAGCGAGACTGAAGTTTGAGTAATTCAGGGACAAGCTTGGAGTTGTGCAGATCGGTGTCCATTGCGAGAAGAAAGTCCTAGATGGTGTTAGGCCCGCATTCAACATGAAACAGGACTGACCCTGCAGAGAGACACATCCAGTAATGAACAGGACTGGCTCTATGAAATTCCTAGATGGTGCTAGGCCTGCATTCAGTATGAAACACGACCGACACTACAGAGTTCCGCACTCAGTATGAAACAGGAATGACCCTGCGAAGGCATCTAGTATGAAACAGGACCGGCACTGCAGAGTTCTTCATTCAGTATGAAACAAGACTGAACCTACGAAGGTATCCAGTATGAAACAAG
>LPNX010223461.1:10216-23640 GCA_001517045.1 Pseudotsuga menziesii | reverse complement strand
GACGACTGGAGAACGAGACAGTGGAGTCGGTGGACCATTTTCTCGGACGGCTACAGTGGCCCATATTACTGAAAGGTATGTTTGTTATTGTTTTCATTAGTTAGATAAAATATACAAAAAACATAAAAAATATTGTTGTTATTATTTGTTATTGCAAGACGATGTTGAGAGATCTGACGCGCCATGAACTCTACCCTAGGGTCTGGTTGATCTAGGGTAGGTGCTTTTGCACGTGGTGGGGGAGAAATCCCCACTACACTTGTGAAACTAGGAATGTTGGATTTTCCAAAGGCTTGCATATTCTTATTAATTTTAACAGCCAACTCTTGGACAATCTTCAAATTTGCAAGCTCTTTGTCTCTTAATTGATATATGATCTCACCGTTGAAGGCTTCCATGTAGATAATGAGAATGGAAGCATCTAGATATTTAATATCTATATGAAGGATTGAAATTAAATCACTGAATTTCTTATTAAACTCATTTATTGTTTCATTCTCATTTTTTCTAATAGTGTCAAGGAGCTGGTGACAAGGCTCTTTCTTTTCTTCCCACCTCTTTGAAACCATGTTGGAACTCGATGAGAGTTTTGAATTTGTTATAATCCATTCCAATGAACCAATCAGAGGCATCCTCTTCAAGTGACAAGGCAAAAAGCTTCACCTTAACATCCTCATGATTGTGAGGCACCGCATGTCACCAACTAATAATACATCGTGAAAAGGCTTTGATATGAGATGTGGCACTGACAGCATTATTTCCTTGAAAAGAAGGCAACTTTTCAATAGCCTTCTCGAGTAAATCATGGGGGTAACTATTTATTTGGGTAAAATCAAGCGGAGTAAAGAAATCATCCATTTCTTCTACAAGCAAATAATTAAATAAAAGGTGGATATCAAAAATGGACTTAGATCCAAGATTATCAAGTATCCTACGAGAAGTGAGCCTGTTCAATATCCTTCGATAGACCTTTTCAGGCTAGGGAATCAAATTGAGTAGCCCCTCTAAAATTCCTTTTTGTAGAATACCTTGTAGAGTTATTTGATAGTGGAGTCGCCAAATGATCGAGTCAATTTTAGATATCCACAACATGCATCAAACAAAGTAAGAAAAGAAAAAAGAAAACAGTGTGTCGTATTCCGAGAATAGAAAGTTTTATCCCTGGCAACGACGCCAAAGAAGGTTCCCGCCTAATACACATCTCAGGTAAAGTAGCAGAAATATTCAGGCCATTGTGTGCGTCCTTGGGATCAAGTCATGAGTCAAGTTTCTGTCACTCAAGACTTGACTACTCCATCTAGGCCAACTCCTAGCGAAGACAAGGGGGCTAAAAAATAACAAAGGTTGAGTAAGCTAAGTTACAAAAAATAAATCTAGGAGTTTATTAAAACAAGAGCAACAAACGCAGATATAAACTAGCAACATGTCAGAATACTTGAAATAAAATTACTGAATCAATAAAGGACCAGTGTTGAAAGATAAAAGACAGCTACTAAAACAGAAAAAAAATTTCTCATGCTCTTGGTATGTTTTAAGTTATTAAAGGTGACTTGCTTAAAGTAGGTTGATTCTTGGTTTGGCCCACTAAAGAGTTATCTTCACAAGTGAGTACAGAGCAATAGTGTCGGATGTCCAATGGGGAGAGAACGAATCTCATTAACGAGTATCCCCTGACTTCATCCCATGTTCATCGTAACCTCTCACTCCAACAATAATCCTTCAAATGGATTTTCCTATTATACTAGCCACTCAAAATCCCCTTTTTTATTGTTGACCAACGATCGGGCAGGCCTGCAATGGTCACAAGAGCATAATGGGCAACTTGAGTCTTGGTTCGTTACTCTTTAAGCAAAATGAAATAAATAAAGCGACTAAATTAATCTAACTAAGAAAAGAAAACTAAGTTAATCTAGTGAGGTGAGTGGAAAATGTGGCTAATCTACACTAAGAAATTGAAATACTTTTAGTGAGTTTGTGGTGCAACATTGAATTGGAACCAACAAATGTTTAAGTTTAAGCTCGGTTAGTTACTAAAAGCAAAATAAACAAACAAAAGGCAAACCATGAAAAGTGACACGGATCCCCCAGTGGGGATGGAGACTGGGCACTGGGTAGCCCACTGATTTTATTATGGTTTTTTACAATTTTTTGTAGGATTCCCATGGTCCTTTATAGATCGGACCAAAAAGGATTCAAGTTTCAAGATTTTGATTTAGGATCAAGGTAGGGTGCTCCTAAGGTCTCGGATGGTGCAAATCCTCAAACTTTTGCTAACACTTCCTTCTACTTGTTCATCAAAAAGTAAAAACTAGGAAGCAAATGATGATAAAAGATGCCCAAAAACACTTTCGAAATGTCTTTGAACAATGTTAGAAAAATAAAAATAAAAATGACTAAGTTAAAACTTTAAAACTATGTAAAATGCACAAAACTAGCAAGGGGAAGCAAGATAGAAAGCTAGATCCCTTAGGATCTTTGTTTGTCGCTTTTGGGCAGCAAATAAATGGCACTATACTTGCCAAATATGAATCTTAAACAAAGGACAACTTCTTCCTTCAAGCCTTTAGATTTGTGATAAAAATGACTTGCAAAAAGAAGCTTGCTATGCTAGATCTAGTTTTAAAGAATGAGATCTTTTACTAGCAAACTAGGATCTAAGATTTATGCAAATACAAACTAGATCTACTTATGAATTGGATTTTAAAAGAAAGATCTAAAATGTGTTTAAAAGTAACCAGAGAAATGTGAATAAAATAGAGAGAGAGAGAGAGAGGAAGCAGCTTAACACTGGAATGGTTGAACAGTGGAGCCTATTGGTGGAATGCTGGAGGGACTATGTCTTTCGTAAATTCTTGAAGGGAATGAAAGATGCAAACAAACTCATCCACCTCTCCAAGTTAGGAAACATGTAACTAACAGAAATTTGCAACAAAACGCATCCAATCTAGTATTTTATAAGAGATTAAAACGCCATGCATATAAACTTATAAAACATAGACATCGTAGATCTCTAAGCATACATGAATAAGAGAACGAAGCAAGTAAACAAACTTGCTAGATCTCTCCTACTGATTGCTAACAATCCTTTCGAGGCCAGATTCAACAAGCAAGCACAAAACAAGAAACTGAGATACAAATTACCTTATGCACCATGACATTGACCATCCACATGTGTAGCACTAGAACGTTATGACCTCCAAAGTCTCTTATTCCAAACAAAATGATATTACAAAGATTAGAACAAGCAAGCGTTCCTTCCCAAGCTCCAACTAGCTTAAAAAGGGAGTGACGCCCTGTTTTTATAGCCATACTGGGTGCAATTTTCGAGAGAGGGTGCATGAGTAAAGAGTGGATTGAGCTTAAGTTGAGAGGAGAGTTAACTAGAGCGAGTTTGAGTGATTCAAGGAAGTGATGCGCCAGCTCTAAAGGGGTAGCTCAACCTCCCCTCATCCTGACACATATCCATCAAGATATGCACCCCCTTCATCAAGAAGTGCACCCCTCCTCATGAGATGTGCCACCTCTTTGGGAGGATCTCAACCACAAATTCAATCAAGGACTTGACTCTTGTTTAACTCAACCTCAACTCATTAATCAAATGCCACCATTGCATATGACTAAAACATGTCCCAGACATGTTTCCCTGAATCATGGGATGCTGATTTTTCCCATTTATTTCTCTTTTTTATTCACTTTTCGAGAAAAAAGCATACCAAGTGATCAAAAATCACTAATTTTACTCTCAAAGTGAGTACATGGGTAAAATGGGTGCTCTCTGTTAGAAAACGAGCATCCCTATGGTAAATTACGCCTCCTAGTACCACTTTTATGACTTAGTGAATTTTTACAATTAAAATATCTCGTTTTTGCGGGAAATTTTTTCTTAACGAAAAATTAAAAAATCCTAGGAGGGACTTAGCGCATGTCCATAAGACTCTAGAATAATCACTAGCATGGTAATATACATTAGACACTAGGCTTTAATAACCCCCCAAGGCCTAACCCCTTTGAAAATTACTCTAACTTTGGAGGAAATTGAGTGAAAAACTCGAAAATTATAAGTTGCTAAAAAGCGATATATAATTAACAAGGAAAAAACACTCTAAAATAATTGGACTAGTGACCAAATCTTAGGAAGGCCAAGCCTTTTACAAAAAGTTGCCATGCTACGTCCTTTTATTACAATTCCCCCATGGGGGTATGAACATGCATGAAAGAGAAAACTAGGCCAAAATGGCCTATTGGACTTTTGAGCTTTGATAATGAACTAGTAACTTGTTCAATCTCTGGAAGCTCAATTGCAAGTCCATCCAAGTTCAACTTGGGGGTAACACACTGCAAAATATATAAAAAAGCCGAAGTACATTTTTCTTCCAAACAAGAACAAGCAAAACATCATTGAACTCAAGAACATCACATGAGGGCATCCGAAAGGATATAAATCCCAATCCTTTCAAAAGATAATTTACATCATCACCCAAATCCATCAATCCTCTCTCTTGCTCCTGAACCTCGTCGATAGTTTCTTAACATAAGTCATGTCTCAATGCCCCAATATCCACATAACATCCAACAATGGACATAATGTTGGAAGATAAACAAGAGACTATGTAGAAGGCTATCTCAAGTTGGGATGATAACTCATCTACTCCTGCTACAATACCTACACTCCCTACGAACTATTCATGTTGCTTGGCCTTCCCCTTCTTCTCCTGAGATTAGATAACATAATGTCCTTTGTGGTGACACCTAAAACATTTCACACTACTCAAATCTTTCTTACCTTGGCTTGAATCTTCCTTCTTTCTCTTCTTGTGTCTTTTCATGTTTCCTTCTCTCATCACCCCAATGAGGGCTTAAGTATTCTACTTCCTTTGCTTTGCTGAACAAGATTCTACCCTTATCTCTTCCTACACAAAGTCATCCCAAACCTTATCATAAGTTGGTAAATTCTCACAAGAACAGACACCTTGGACAAAGGGTTTCCAAGATGGAGTAAACCCATTCAAGGCTGCGGGAACCAACTCCTTATCCTCCATTTTTGTCACTATAGTAGTCAACTGACCTTCCAACTCTGTGATCTAGGCAAGGTAGCTCAACATTGTGTCTATGTTATTCATGCAGATGGATAAAAACTTGTTTTCTTAAGAGCAACTCGCTAGAGACACTCACACTCCAGTATAATCCCACCATGGCTCATACATCTACTTGTCAATCGTCTTCTTTGCAATGTGACTGATCAAATGATCATTTATCAAATCAATAATGATTCTCTTTTCCTTGGCCTCCATGATAGGCACGGTCAACAGTTTTAGATTAATAGGTGTAACAATCTCATTCTCAAAATCTTCCAAAAGATTGATTTCTTCCAATAGCATTTGTAAGATGCACCTCCAATGTGTACAATTGGAAGCATCATCCAACTTATCATACTTTCTAAGATCGAGAGTAGTCATCCCTACATGTATGAATCACACCTTTCGGAAAGATTTTGACTCTATCCCTCGAGAGACCCTTCCAAAGACTCGAAGCCATCAAAATTTATTAGACGTTACTAACTGCCATCATGCATATGTACAATTTGGTCCTTGATTGTATCTACAAAATTCATGGTCCGACTTAATCAAGAGTATTATTGTGGTAAAGCAGGGTTACCCTTTGTCCCCCACGTTGCTTGTGATATACATTGATGTGTTGGAGTATTTCCTACATGAGCATATCCAGGACAAAGATGGGTTCCTTCGTCACCATGTTTTGATATCTATTATGCTTTTCATCAATGATGTTATCCTCTTGGTCTCACATCCCTAGACACCCTACAGAGGAGATCTGTAGAGACAACTAGATGATTGGCCATGTGTTGTACTTGTGAGCTTCAGTAGTTGACAATCAACTTGAGTAAAACCAAGGTTATGATCTTCAATGGCTTGAGAAAGGATCTATTGGAATATCATTTATTTTTCAAAGGAGAGGAGAGTCAGATTACCAGCACGTATATTCTCTTGGAGGTGCAATTCTTAGGGCCTCATTTGGGTCTAAGGCATGCTCTTCAACCTCGAGTCAACAAGGGCTACGAATCCCTAGCCCTTCTCAAGAGATAATTCCTCGTCACCATTTTCGAGAGATTCTACCCAAAATGTCTCCCATGGACACCCTTATCTAGCCCTCGGTCCTTTATAGTTACGAGATCTATGGGCCTTGTTTACTAGAGTCTGATTGGGCCTTGGTCAAGAAAGTGCAAACCCTTCTCCTTCGATGCATAGATGAAAATAGATGTTCCCATCGCCCATCATCCTTATGGAGCTTAGGGCTCGACCCCTCAAAGTTGAGATTGTCTTCAACCTTGTTTCATTTCCACATTGGGCTCGAAGTTTCGCCAACTCGACAAAGGGACAAGACCAGTATTTGTATAAAGCCTACTATTCATTGAAGTCCAATTCTTTATCAAGCCCCCAAGTCGTGCTCGGTGTTGGCTTGCAAGGATCTCAATTCTTCTAAAGTCTGAGGGTATTTTGATGGATCGGCTTCTTCCGTTCAAATACTCCCTTAATGCACAACTTCACCTCTCACCTACTAGGCAACAATTGATGAAGATCATTCAAAGCAATATCAACAGGCGATTGATACATATTACTTGGATAAACCCATCGAAAAGTTACGTTCGAAGATGGATTTCTATGTTAAGCACTTCATGAAGTTAAGAGACAAAGTCATTGTCCAACCTCTCTACACGTGTCGTCATCGGATGCATGCTCTTCATATTTATCTAACACACTTCAGAGTGGACTTGCATATGCTTTGGGTGGAGGCAGACCACTAGTTGTACCTGTTAGATAAGAATTGTCAGTTGTGTCATTGCATGAGGTTGGGATAGAAGTGCTCTTCATCTTCCATTGCCCCATCTCCTAGGATATCCAAGGGTGGTACAATTGTCTATCTAGAGAGCTACAAACCCTCTCTAATTTCTTCAAGTACACCAAATAGAGATGCTTGGCCTTATACATGCATGAGGCACAGGCAATTGATACATATTACTTGGATAAACCCATCGAAAAGTTAAGTTCGAAGATGGATTTCTATGTTAAGCACTTCATGAAGTTAAGAGACAAAGTCATTGTCCAACCTCCCTACACGTGTCGTCATCGGATGCATGCTCTTCATATTTATCTAACACACTTCAAAGTGGACTTGCATATGCTTAGGGTGGAGGCAAAGCACTAGTTGTACCTGTTAGATAAGAATTGTCAGTGGTGTCATTTCAAGAGGTTGGGACAGAAGTGCTCTTCATCTTCCATTGCCCCATCTCCTAGGATATCCAAGGGTGGTACAATTGTCTATCTAGAGAGTTACAAACCCTCTCTAATTTCTTCAAGTACACCAAATAGAGATGCTTGGCCTTATACATGCATGAGGCCCTCAAGCTTCCTTGCCATATTCTAAAGGCACCTCCTAGACTAGTATCCACCCGAATGATCACTTCCTTTTTAACAGTGCTCACATCTGCTAGGAACATCAAGTTACAGATGGATAGTGTCCCTAGCTCAATTCCATATTAATGCGGACTCGTGGGACTATCCCAACTTCTCAAAGGCCTTAGTAACATTATCAATTCAAATCTCGTCCTAGCAATTAAGCAAGATCACCCAGGCCCCATTGGCGATCGACCTCTTCCAAGCAGCAGTGAATTACGCAATCGAAATCCTCCTCTAGGTCCTCCTTTGTACAATCTTCTATTTTGAGTTTTGTCCACTCGGCCTCAAATGTTAGGAGAGCTAGCTCTAATGGGACCCTGATACACTAGATTTTTAAGCACTTTAGATTTTGGATCCATGCACATTGCACATCCTTATTTCAAATCTACTCTTCATTTCCAGAGTTTAGTTCTTATGATTTAGCTTAGTTCAGCACTTTAACTTATGCATCTTGGCTTTTATAGGAGTCGTCTTTGTGCTTCCACTTTGTATCAACATTGTATTTGGCAGTCCCATCGACCTACTAGCAGTCTATTTTGGACATTCTATTTATAGTAGGTGATACCACAATCATTATTTTGGCATTCCAATGTTCCTATTTTTAGGAGGCTCAACTTGGCATTTTGAGGTTCCTATTTTTTAGGAGGGTCACTGTTATTTTTAGCACACTTATTTTTAGGTATTGATGTGCCTTTTACAAGGTGATGATTGGTAAAAGAGATGGTACCATGTGTCGAGGTGTGCGAAAAACATCAACTTCATCATTATAATTCGATAAGCATGAGGATATTGATATGTATCTTGTTGTGGATAAAGACAAATAATTAATAAAGTTAATAATATCTCTCACCCGAGATATCTTTGGAAATATTTTGTCTTATCCATCCAAGCAGTAGTTTAAGGGGAGATTATTTATGGCAATGAATTAACTCTTATCCATAAGGGAGTCCACTAGTTGAGGTGGATACAAGCAGTTTATTTCAAACTCGGCTTTATCTATTCAATTGTAGTTAAGTGTACCTTGCATGCAACCTTATCAAATTACATCCGAAGGTAATTGTGCCTTGCACGAGAGACTACCACATTTCTAGTTTGGTTAGAGTTCGCACACATGACTATTCTTGGCCTAGGAAGGCACACCACTTAGAAGAAGAAATATCTATTTAAGTACTTTCTAGAGATGGATAAGGAGTTAGATCCTAGGATTTCTTTCCCCCTTTTAATTTGTTCTCAATAGAGTCAATAGCTTGGTCCTCATCTTCCCTATTTTTATAGCATAATAATTTTATCATCGCGTTGCAACAATTCTCCTGCCCAATTAAGTTTATATGTTTCATATGCTATATGGATTCATTCTTCCCTTAGTTGTATGAGCATTTGTGATCTAACATTATGATTCAATCCTTAGAAGTTCATAGTGTTAGGGTTAGGATCTGTAATTTTGTCAATCAAACTTTGCTACATGTAGCTTTGACTTCACAAGTGCTCAGATTTCCTTTATGCTTGACTTGGTCTTGAAGCGGCTACAATAGAAATGTATGCAAGGCTATTTCCCCTACAGGACCCACTTGACCAAGGACGTTGACTTATCTTGATCCAGTGGGATTCGTCTAAACCAAATTCCTAAACGGATTTCTCCACTTCCACTCATACCTCTATTCTTCTTTTGACTCCATAGCCCAAGGAGCGAGAATTGGTCTTGACATATTCATCCTTCCCTCAATGGTACATCCTTTGAATTTTCCCTATTTCTTGATCTAATTTACTCCTTTGGAGCTTGATTTTTAAATCAAAAGCAATTCCTAGAGAAATCCCCCTACTATTGGAATGGCACCAGCACGAAGCGAGAGACATGAATGTTGAGATGATAATGGGCATTGTGTCTAAAGTCGCATCGATTCTCCACTAACCACTATAGTGTAGGTTTGGGTGTAAACAAATTGGTGCCACTATCGAGAACAAAGTCCAATTCCTAGATGATCTAAAGTTGAGCTACAACACATTGATGAATACAATCTTATTGAAGACTTCATTTTTTATATGGGGATTCCACTAGGAAACAAGTTGTTTTTCTTCGATTCTTAATATTTCGTAGTTTGTATTTTGGTGAGAAAAAACAGTGGTGCTTGAAGCATTTAAAGATCTCACCATGGTGACTCCATGAAGATTACAAGGTATGATTGCAAAAGATTTTGAAATTTTCTCATGGCTACTTCATTTTGGAAACATTGTTCCCAAAGACCAATAGTGCATAGAATCCATGATGTCTCTATCATATCACATGAAATGATTGAAAAGGTAGAGATTCGAGAAGATAGCATGGTCACTTCGTAGGGGCGACAGAATGTATTCATGCAAGGAGGGATTGGTCTAATGCATTCAAGGAAATAGTTCAAGATCTAGAATAGGATGAACATACAAGTTTAGAAATACATCAATATGTGGATCAGTTGATGGCAGCAGATAGTCAATTTGAAATAACCTTTAAAGATGGCAATCCCACTAGGTCAAATCAGAGAAGGTTCGCATACACTTTGGTGGAAGCAAAGCACTAGCTTAACCAATTAGATAGGATCTGCCAACTGTACCATCTCTAAGAGGTTGATACCAAGGAGCATTTCATCTTTTGTTGCCCTGATTCTGCTCCCTATTTAGGGAGTCATGAACCCTTTCCCATGTTTTCTAGTTTTCCAATTAGCATCCCCTAGATACATATAGGAGGCACACAAGCTCCGACCACAAATTCTCTAGCCACCCCATGGACCAGCCTCCATTCAATTGATCGCTTTCTTCTTTTTGGTGCTCCTTCTACCAAGGCTACCAAGAGAAATATCACTAATAGTGTGGCTCTTGATTCCAGATTAGTGTGGCTCAAGGGGTTATTCCTACCTCCTAGAGACCCCAAAGTCATTGCCATTCCATATCCCATAGCAATTAGATGAGACAACCCAGACCCTAGTGACAGCTGACCTTGTCCCGACAGCAGCATGATGCACTATCCAAATTATTTTCCAGACAACATTGCATGGGAAGTTTCATCTATTTGTCCTTGGATGTTTGGGGAGCAAGTGCCAACAGATCCTAACAAGATTGCATTATTTGTATTCCACATGTTGGGTTCTTTTCTCCCAAATCTTCTTTCTTCTATCAATACTCGGTGTATCTTAGTTTAAAGCCTTTACTCAGTTTATTGTAACTTGATCAGTACTTTATTTTACTTTCTATATCTAGCTTCCTTTAGGATTTGTTTTCCATGCTCCCACTATGTATTAGCACTATTGTACTCGGCAGTCCCATTGACCTACTTTTGTGATCATTTGTTGCCATTAATAGAATTATCATATATATCTTAGATTTTTATTTTATCTAACATTTGAAATCTTAAAACAGAGCTTGAAGAGAAAGCTGACAGAGAAGTAAGGGCAAAATACAAATACAGATACAAATGTTACTACCAATACTCAAAGCCTCTGCAGGAATACTGTAATATATATATATATATATATATATAAAGAAGGGTGACGTGTTAAATAAGAGGGATGACTATTCATTTACATAACCAAACAATGTGTATCTATACCGTCATGGTGTTCATTGTAAATCATATTGTCACCTATTCAATCATTTATAAAATATATTTATCTGTCCTATATGGATTTCTGTTTATTGTCCTTCTTATGTTGGATATTACACTAGTAAATGAACTTTGTTCGTTTCATTTGGAATCAGAGCTACGTGTCTAATCCAGCCCTTGGCCACACTCCTTTATCAGAGTTTCTCTGATTTGGCTTTTGGCTACACTTTTTTCAGTGCAGAGTTTCTCTGAAATATTATGTCTCTGACCACAATCAAGGGCCACTAATAGTTCAGAACTTCTATTAAAGAATAATTACTCCGCTGCAAAGAATAATTTTAAGGATGACTTTTGGAAGTTTGACATTAAAACAATTCAGGGAAGTTGTAACCTTCTAAAGCCAGCATAGTCATTAGATGTAATGAAAAGTTTAATTAAAATTCAAATTCTGTTTGAAGTAGAAAAACAGTCTGTTGTCTTTGGTCACTAAAAAAATCAAGAATTTTGTGGAAGAGATATTTGATCAAGCTTTTAAATTTATATATAACAAGCAACGAACACCCATATCACTCTACTAACACCAAAATTCTGAGCAAAATTTGTGTATCTATCAACAGCATCAAAGACTTGCTGGCCACTATGGAAAACAGGAGATGGCATCTCCATGAGGCAGTTCACCGCTGTAGAATCACTGCCTATTCCTTCCATCTGTGGGCCACGTCTTCACTGCCACCATTACCAGTTTATTCAATGGTTAAATTCATACAAGCACTATAGAACAGTTTAGTGATATATGTCAATAATTATTTAATCACCTTCCAATTTCCATCAGCCAACACCCAACACCGTGAAGAGTAATAATTGGCAAGCGTTATTAAAAGTTGACAAGTAATTAAGCCATTATAATTCAAAACTTGATTATAAAAGGTGTGGAGTCATTAAAGACATGAAATGTTAACATGCTTTTATATAAAGTCAATTCAATATTGGTGGCAAGGGAATAAAAAAGGATTACTTTATAACCCTGGAAAAACTACTAAGAAAGGTGACATAAAAAAGGATAAATTTCAAGTCAACAAAGGGAGAAAGAACATGAACGTATTATCAATATTAAGGGTTTGAACGGTGTGTTTTAGGTATGTGAGCAGGTATTCAGTTTCACATTGAAAAAATGGTTCCCTTGCACTTCATGCGCCCACTTATCTACATAGAGTAATTAAACCATGGATTCCTTATGACATGAGATAGCAGAGGAATGTAATTATTACCTACAAAATCATAATCAAAAGTTGCATGCACAAATCAAGGAAGAAACACACTCCAATTTGAAATTACAACAGGAAAATCGAGATCTCAAAAAGGAATCTGACAAAAAATTACCAGAAAAAGATGATGAAATTAATCACCTAAACTATCATAATCAAAAACTACTTGCATGAATCAAGAAGTCAAAGGACACAAAGAAGTGCATTCATAAATTAAAATAGGAAAATCAAGAGCTCAAGAAGAAGTTATCAAAAAAATATGAAGAAGCTTCTAGCCTAAGGAACCTTAATCAGAGGTTGCGTAAGCAAATCAATAGATTACAAGATAGGCAATCAGAAAACCAAGACCTTAAGGATCAAGTCGAAAACCCATAGAACGATGAAGAATTTTCACACATAAAGGTTCATAAGCGAAGTTTACTTTCCCAAATAAATAAGCTAAAGATTGATAAGAAGTCGTAACAGAGCAGGTTTGAGCGGAATCATTGATCAATAAAGAAACAATGACCGATCCCATTGAAATAGAGACATCATTAGAAGTAGGCATATCTTCAGATGTCAAGGTACAAGCAGCTGGAAACCCAAATATCTCTACCAATAAACATTTGATGATCAACAAAAGTGACACAATCGTGCAAAGAAGACATACTGCAAAATGTGAATCAAGAAAGCATTACAAGTATGAAGAAAGATGAATTTACAAGAATACCTTATCAACATCCAAATCACAGGAATCAATACTTTAACCAACCATTACATCAACATGGTTTTGAACAAAAGCAATTGACCTATATGCCGAAAAATAACAATGCCTATATAGTTGGATCTCAAAGTAGAAATAATTGTGGGAATCACAATACATCAACTTTTTGTACCATAGTTGGGTTACCTGAGGAGCCGCCAGTTGACAGACATGTTCAATGTCTGATTCCAGTGTATCAATTGATCTGTCTTCATGTTTAGCAAATATTGGCTAGTCAATTTTTCATTTGAGTAATTTTGACCATGGCCCTGCAGGGTTTGTAATAAAATGTGCTAGTAGGGTATTTTGAGTGGTTCGGTCTCCTGAGACGTAGAATCTCAACTAAGGTATTCTAGGGAGTTTTTTGCCCA
>LPNX010223420.1:0-42990 GCA_001517045.1 Pseudotsuga menziesii | reverse complement strand
ATTGCTTGTGGCTATTAAAGCCATTTTACATCATTGTAATTATTATCTGGATTACTTTTTTGATTAATGAAAGCATTCACAGCTGCAATCCTTTTGCACTGTGTCATTCTTCAATAGCTGAGTAAATTGTGAGATCTTCTTTGTGAGTTGTGTGTTTGTCTACATATCTATATGCTCAAATTTAACAAGGTTTGAGTTGATTTGTGTGTGATTTACTTGTTCCCATCCTAGAGGGTCGGGGCCAGTAAGATGCGGGGAAGAGCCTACGCATCATTTCGAGAAACTGAAACGGGGTCTGCCTCATAAGGTAAGAACATGTAAATTAGAATAGCTTTTCAATTTTTCTGCAAAATTTGTTTTCAATTAATATATGAAAAGAGGAACAAGAGGATGTGGAACCCCCCCACTTACTAACCCTGCAGGTACTGGGGGACGAGGAGGATGAATTTCTCAATTGGGACGAAAAACTTTTGTTGATGAACTAATAGAGCGAGCAGATTCCAGTGGAGGATCTATATTTCATACATCCACTTCTAAGCGGGGAAATATTCCTAAACCTTCTTCTCAGCCTAATTTCAAGAGCTCATCATCAACTGAAGCACAAGCTAAGACTTCAACACCTGAAACTCCCGCAGCAACCCTGGGATCAGTCAACAAAAACGAGGATCAAGCAAGCCAAGTTGGAGGAAGAAATGAACCTGAAATAATAATAAGAGAAACAACTTTTGAGATACATGGATGAAAAGTCACAAGAGAGGAGTGGTATGCTACTTATTCTGAATCAGAAGTAGAGGTCAATATGGAACATCAAAATCATGAGGAACATCCAGGGGGAGAAGACCAGGTAAACAATGTAGCACAACATGATGCTCATGAAGGAGAACAGGTAGACAATGATAACAATCTTTCCACTCTCAATTTTCCTATTGGTGATCTTCCTATTAGAGGGTTGGCTCCTACGAAAAATATACCATTATCTGCTTTGCCTAATTTTCATGGCTTAACTACAGAGGATCTGTATGAATTTCTTTTTGAATTTCATATAATCTTCAGAAGCTATGACTACACAACTCCTGCTCAGAAGCTGCAACTCTTCACTTCAACTTTAAAAGGTAATACTTTACGATGGTTTATGAGTCTTGGAGGTGATACCATCACAACATGGGAGAAAATGAAGCAGTAGTTCTTACATAAATATCGGGATTATTGTTGAACTAGAGATAGAAGAGAAGAGTTGTTCAAAATGGCTCAGAAAGAAGATGAAAGTCTTGAGGACTTTGTGGAACGACTCCAGTACAATTTGCAGAGATCTGGACATCCGAATGTAAGTAAGGACATCCTAAAAACTATCTTGTTAAAAGAAGTACGCGATGACTACTTGGATTCATTAAACATGCTTGGAAAAGGAGACATTTCTAAAGAATCTTATGATGAAATTGTTAACTTATGCAAACGTTGTTCAAGAGGATCAACCAGGGGAAAAACAAATCAAAGAGATCCTACATTTTCCAGAGTTCAAAAATCAGCTAGTGGAGGAGCAACAAGAGCTGAAATAGGTAATCTTATTGGAGATTTTAAAACTGATATGTTAAGTACGTTTTCTTCACAAATTGATGCATTGCAGGTTAGGCAAAAGAAAGCTGAAACAGAAAAAGCTCTAGCTGTTTTCTACCACAAATGTAGGGATAAACATTCACCTAATGAATGCCCACAAAACAGAGCTCTGGTATGTACTATCTATGATTTGAATCATAATACTGAAGACTGTCCATCACTTCCAAGCATTAAGGCATCAATGCAACAAACAAATGAGGAGGCAGAGGCTGTTTATCTGATTACACAAAGACAACAAATGCAGCCAAGAGGGCAAGGTATGAGCTCAAACTTTCTCCCTGCATCATTTAATAGGTGGAATAATATGAATTACATGCCCAATCAATATTATCCTCCTCCAAATCCATCATATTATCCTCCCATGAATCCAAATCATCCACCTTAATCTGATCCAAATGCTTGGCATCCTTGGCCACAACAACAATAACTACTGTTGCAGCAAAACTCTTATGGCCAATGGAATACCAATTGGCGTCAGTAGATTCCCATGCAGACTCATCCATCACAATTTCAACCCCATCCTCAGCTGCAACTCCCACCCAATAATCCACAAAATGTTCCTCCAATGAGACCTCAGTTACCTGTTCAACCGAATCCTAACCCCAACAATAAGGTTGTGCAAAATGTAGACATCTTTACTATGCCAGCGCTTTCCATCACTCCTTTATCTTGTGAAGCAGTTCACTTGAGATCAGTAAGGATGGTTGAGCCCATTATAGAAGATGGTGCTTCTTCTGAATCTGACAAAGAGTCTAGTGCTAAACCCACTATGGCTACTCATCATGAAACAACACCAAATGATGATCCTGCTGAAACAGCTGAACCACCTTTTCCTGAGAGGTTAATGCTTAGTAAAGCTCTGGAACAACCCCATTTTGATCTTTTAGGGGAACTTCAAAATATTCATGTTAAGATTCCATTGCATCAAGCAATTCGGGATATTCCTAAATGAATCCAGATGACATTTGGAAAACAGCCTTTAAGACTAAGTTTGGCCTTTTTGAGTGGAAAGTGATGCCTTTTGGCCTCACCAATGCCCCAGCAACTTTTATGAGATTAATTAATGACATCTTCCGCTCAGAATTGGGTAGAATTGTGGTCATCTACCTCGATGACATCCTCATATTCAGCAAGACATGGGAGCTGCACATGCAGCATGTCCAAAGTTCGAACCATTTTTCAAATCCTTCGCGACCATCAACTGCAAATCAAAGAAAAGAAATCTTACTTCGGACAAAGTTCAGTTCCTTACCTCGGATTTCTGGTTAATTATGAAGGCATCCAACTAGACCTAGCTCGTATCCAAGCATTATAGAATTGGCCACTCCCTTCTTCAACTAGTGAGCTCAAAAGCTTTATGGGAGGCATTAATTTTTATCGAAAATTCATTTTGCATTTTTCTGAAATTGCCCGCTCTTTCCACCAGCTTTCAAATACTTCTGCTACTTTTCTATGGACAACAGAAACAATTAGCAATTTCAACAAGCTAAAAAAATCCCTCTGCTCAGCTCCACTGCTACATCTCCCAGACCTTTCCCAACCTTTTGAGATCGAGTCTGATGCCTCTCAATATGCCATTGGAGCCATACTTAAATAGGGAGGTCACCCTATTGCTTACCATTCTGAAACTCTCTCTGAGGCCAAGAAGAATTACAGCACCTATGATAAGGAATTTTACAGTCTGGTTCAAGCCCTCAAACAGTGGAGACATTATTTATTGGGGAAAGAAACCATTTTTCATACGGATCATCACCCCCTAATCTTCATAAATTCACAATCCAAAATCCAAGAGCAGCGGCACCTCAAATGGGCCTCTTACATTCAGCAGTTTCACCTAGTCATTAAGTACAAAAAAGGCAGCTCCAATAAGATGGCAGATTTTCTCAGCAGACCTCCACCCACATCTTTGGCAATTTTAGAAATCCGTTGTGCTAACTTTGATCATTGGAAGGAACAATATGTAACAGATCCTGACTTTCAGGAAACTTGGACAGCATTGCAGAATTCTACAGTAGTCAATCAAACTCCTTTTCTGGATTATCATATAAAAAATGGCTGGCTTTATAAGTTTAATCTCTTATGTGTTCCACATTCTGCAGATCGACTTTTGTTGATTCGAGAAGCCCATGCTTCAGCTAATGGAGGCCATTTTGGCATCACAAAAACCATACAAAATCTGCAACGGCATTTCCATTGGCCCTCCATGCAGTCCCAAGTTGAAAAATTTATTCGAGCTTGTGCTTTATGCTGCCAATCTAAGCCTGCAAACAGAAAACATGGATTATATCAACCACTTCCACTTCCAACACGGCCTTGGGAATCAATATCCATGGATTTTTTAAGTGGCCTGCCCATAACTCAAAAACAACATGATGCCATATGGGTAGTGGTCTGCCGATTTAGCAAAATGGCCCTTTTTCTTCCCTGCAAAAAGACTACAACAGCAGCACAAACAGCAGAAATATATTTCAGATATGTATGGTCACAGTTTGGACTTCCCACTTCTATAATTTCAGACAGAGATTCTCGCTTTTTGAGCACTTTCTGGAAAACTCTATGGGCATTGTTGGGCTGTAACCTGAAATATTCTACAGCCTTCCATCCACAAACAAATAGAAGTGGTAAACAGAATATTAGTTCATGCACTACGGACACACTTTCGGTGCAGCAAACAATGGGACAATTATTTGCACATTGTACAACACAGCTACAACAGAGCAACACATTCTTCTCCAGGATATTCACCATTTGAAGTATGTTTGGGGTTTCAGCCAGCTTCTCCACCAGATATTCCAGTCACTTGGACTCCACAGGGAACCATGCATCAACAACAGGAAGAGGCAGCAGCACAGAAATTTATACAGCAACTTACTCAACACCACACTGCAGTCACAACAGCACTCAAAACAGCTCAAGAACAGGCCAAACAACGCCATGATAAACAAAGAACATACTTATCATTCCAGCCAGGGGATAAAGTATGGCTGCATTTAGATAAGCAACGCTTCAAAAGCCAGCATCACAAGCTCATGCCACTACGCTATGGCCCATATACCATACTTGACAAAATTGGAGAAAATGCTTATCATTTGGATCTCCCACCTCAACTGGGAATCCATGATGTGATTAATGTAAATCAGCTGAAACTCTTTGAACCACCCCTCTTGGAGGAACCAGTCACCATCACTCATCCAGTGGATAATATTTCAGATTTCCAGCTACCGGTGGCAAAAGATACTATTCTGGACACCAAGACTCGATCCACAAGAAACTGGGAACACATTTCATATCTGGTTGCCCGCCAAGGCCAAACTGCAGCTCAAGCTACATGGATGACAGCAGAAACATTACAGCACAGATTCCCTCAGCTTTTCATGGAAGCCGGGACGCTTCCAACTCTAAACAGGGAGGAATTGGGCCAAGGGGGCCCCCTAGAGGACCCCCCACTTGGGGCGCCCAATTCAAGCAACTAAACTCGACCCATTTGGGCTTTTAGGGTTTTTAATTTAATTATATGTAAATAAAGGGTATTACGCATATATAAGGCGGCCCGGAACCCTAGTGAAGCATTATCACTTTCTCCCAAAGCTATTCTTCTCTCTGAAATTCGAAATCTGATCTAACCCTTGAGTTTTTGGCTTCATTTCTTCATCTGGGTCGAACCCAGTTCTGCTTTTTGCTTTTATGTTCATGGATATTCCCTTTGGGCTCTCCCGGGCATGCCCAAGACACTAAGGGCGAGCATAGCTGCTGGTTATTCAGCTCTCAGGGGGAAGATCCAAGGTTTTACTATTTATTTGAGCTGCTCAGAGGCCAAACCCATCTGGGTATTGCGCCCTTTGCTTTTTCCCATCTCCAGGATGAATGGAGGCAAGTCTCTCCCCATGGATTTGCTAGTCTATCTCCCTTTGCTTCCGAAACACACTGAGGCTGCCTAACATCTGTGGCTGACGCTCATTCATCCCGGTTGGGATCTATTTGTTGTTTTCTACAGAGAACTAGAACATTTTGGCTCAAGATCTGCGCCTCTGGGGTTCTGGGTTCAAGATTGCCGGGTTGTGGCAAGGCTTACCTCCCCTTTTCTCTTAGTTTTCATCATTTTAGCTTGCTGTTCCGGATCAAAAAGGTAGGAAGAATAATGGTAAACTTTAACCTCTTGGTCTGAATTCATTTCTACTTTAAAAAAACAATTTTACCCATTAGGCTATGTGCAAAAAGCAATGATGGAATGGAAACATGTAAGACAAAAAAAAGGGTCAAATGTTCAAAGTTTTAGAGAAGAATTTAGAAGAAAAGATCTTGCATTAAATGTTTCTTTAGATTCACCTGAAACTTTGATGAAATATGTACGTGCTCTTCATAGTTATATTCATCATACATTAATGTTGTTTGGACTTACTAATCTTGATGAAGTTAGTGTAAAAGCCACACACTTGGAAAATAGAGGTAAAAATGTGCAGGAAGATTATTCCAATAAACCTTCTAAGTTCCATCATCATAAAAGTTCAAAGACAAATTAAAGAATAATAAGAATACAGCTACAACAAAGAAAGAAGGATGGAAGCCATATTGCAATCATTGTACAACAAGCAGACATAACAATGAGCATTGTTGGAAGTTGCATCCTAAATTGAGACCGAAGCAATTTGTGAACAAATGTAAGAAAAAGACTGTTGCTACAATTCAGCAAGATTTAGGTTCTGATTCGGGTGATGAAACACAGATTGCAGCCATGGGAATTCAAGGTACAAATTATTTTCATGTTAATTCAAATTCTCCAACAGAAACTTCTAATGATAAAAATAGAAATGAATTGTTTCATATTAGAGTTGTTTCTAAACATATAAAAATTGATACATTATTTGATCAGTGTTCTCAATTAAATTTAATTTCTGAAAATATAGTCAAGAAGTTAGGATTAAAAACAACACCTCATCCCAAACCGTATCCTCTTGGTTGGGTTTGTGATGATGTCAAACTTAATGTTACAAAACAATGTAAATTTAGGTTTGCTATAGCTACGAAATTGATAGAAGAAGTAGAAATGGATGTTGTTCCTCTTGATATCTGTGGAATAGTTTTGGGAAGCCCTTATTTGTATGATAGGAATGCAATTTTCTTTAGAAAATAAAACAAATACCATCTCACAAAAGGAGCAGAGTATGTTGTTAGAGCACATAATAAGAAAATTAATGCAACTCTGGTAAGTGCAAGACAAATGAAAAGACTTATTAAGAATAATAAGAAATAGGTGCTCATGGTTGTAAGAGAAAAAGATGTTGAAAAATCTAATTCTTTCCAAGAACGTGATTCTCCTCATAAAAAAGAATTATATGATATTGTTTCTAACTATGATGAGATCTTTCAGGAACCAAGTGGTTTACCTCCAAAAAGGGAAATTCAACATGAAATACATTTTCAACAAGATGTCCCTCTTCCTAATGTTGGCATGTACAATTTGTCAGTAGTATGGATGATTGAAATAAAGAAACAAGTACAAGACTTGATGGATCAAGGTGCAATTAGGCCAAGCACCTCTCCATGCGGTTCTATGATTGTGTTGGTGCTCAAGAAAGATGGCACATGGAGAATGTGCATTGATTATATGGATTTAAACAAAATTACGGTAAAAAATAGATATCATTTTCCTAGAATGGATTATTTACTTGCTCAATTGAAAGATGTTGTTTATTTCACTAAGTTGGATTTGCGCAGTGGTTATCATCAAATTAGAATTGCAAATAATGATGTGTGGAAGACTACTTTCAAAGCCAAGCAAGGTCTTTTTGAATGGCTAGTTATGCCATTTGGACTTTGCAATGCTCCAACAAATTCCATGCATATAATGAATGATGTCTTTAGACCATTCTTAGACGACTTTGTAATTTTCTACATAGATGATATCTTAGTTTTTAGTAAAAATTGGGAAGATCATGTAAATCATGTAACACAAGTTTTAGAAACTTTACGAAAGGAGTTGTATGTAAAGTTGTCAAAATGTGAATTTGGAAAAACCTCTTTAGTTTACTTAGGTCACATTGTAGGAGAAGGGAAAATAAAGATAGCTTCCAAAGTAGATGTGATTGTAAATTGGCCTAAGCCTACAAATGTAACAGAAGTAAGAAGCTTCTTAGGTGCAGTTCAATATTGGAGAAGATTCATAGCTAATTTTTCTTTCATAGCAGCTCCTTTACATGCATTAACAAGTGTAAAGAGATCCTTTCAGTGGGAAGGAAAACAACAAAAATCTTTTGATACTTTGAAGGGAAAGATAAGCACAACTCCCATATTAGCTTTGTTGGATCTTCAACAACCATTTGAAATTGAAACTAGTGCCAATGGTTATGCCATGGGTGCAGTTTTGATGCAACATCGCAAGCCTATATGTTTTCATTTCGAGACATTTTCTCAAGCAGTAGTGAACTATCCTACATATGATAAAGAACATTATTCTTTGGCTCAAAGTGTACAAAAATGGAAACACTATTTGCTTGGTAAGGAGATGATCATACACATAGATCACCAGCCCTCACAATACCTTCAATCACAAACCAAATTACAGTTGTCTCATCACTACAGATGGATGGGTTTCCTTCAACAGTTTCACTTGGTGATAAAGTACAAGAAGGGTACTCATAACAAAATAGAAGATATTCTTTCTAGACCTCCTATTGTTGCATCTATTATTTTGAAAAATACTTCTTTAACTCATGATAGCTATATAGAACAATATACTTATGACGAAGATTTTAAAGATGTATATGAGAAACTAACTCATGGGATGCAGGTAGAGAATTTTTATTTGCAGGACAAGCTACTTTACCATTTGGGAAAACTATCGATTCCTGTCAGTGAAAGAGTCCATGTAATTCGAGAAGCTCATACTTCTCTTGTTTCTAGTTATTTTGGTGTAGGAAAAACTATATCTCATTTACAAAGGATTTGTTATTGGCCTCGAATGAAAGAAACTGTAAGTAAATATGTAAAGGGGTGTGATGTGTTCTACTTGTAAGTCCACTAATAGAAAATTGGAGATGTACACACCACTCCCTATCCCGTCTCGTCCTTGGGAAAGTATTTCCATGGATTTTGTAGGAGGTTTTCCCATGTCAAAAAGAGGTCATGACCATTTGTATGTCATAGTGGATAGGTTTAGTAAGATGTATATCTTAATGCCTTGTAAAAAATAGATCATTGCTCAGTAGACTGCTCAATTTTTCTTTTAGTATGTATGGGTTTATTTTGGACTTCCCACATCCATCATCTTGGATCAAGATACTCGATTCCTTAGTGAATTCTGGACAAGCTTGTGGAGAATGATGAACACCAAACTGAAGAGGAGCAATGCTTTTCATCCATAGACCGACGAGAAGACAGAAGTTGTAAACAGAACAATAGTCCATTTGCTTCAAGGATATTGCAACAAACATCATAAGTTATAGGATGATTAGATTCAATATGTGCAACATGCATAGAACTGAGCTTTGCACTCTAGCACAAAAAGCTCACCATTTGAGACATGTTTTGGGTATTTACCTAAGAATCCTTTGAGCTTGAATTTTGAGAAGGATGATGAATTCAAAGAATGATCAGATGAAGACAAAGCCAACAAGTTCATTCAAAGGATTCAGCAGATACATCAAGTGGTACAAGAATAGTTAGAGAAAACCAGGCTCAGTATAAAGTACGACACGACAAGCACCGAGTTGCTCACAAGTTCCAAGTAGGGGATCAAGTATGGTTCTACATCAGTAAAGATAGATTGAAAGGAGAAGGCAAGAAACTCAAGCCCATCAGATATGGTCCTTTCACTATCTTAGAGAATATTGGCACAAATTCCTTCCACTTAGATCTATCACCATACATGCAAATATACTCAGTTGTAAATGTGGAGAACTTGAAACTTTATGAACCTCCCATGATTATGGATGAGAGGGAAAATGTTCAAGTTCCTTCTATAGATGATTTTTCTCCGGAGTACTTGGACGAGTTGAAGGAAGATATCATCATGGACAGCAGGACCAAAACTTCATGCAGAGGCAATCTCGATTATCTTCAAGTGGGCCTTAAGGGAACACATCCAAGCAAAGTACGATGGATCAAGAAGGAGAAGGTGAGGGAATTATACCCTCACCTATTTGTTGATTAGTAAAGCTTTTGGAGGCCAAAAGCTCTTCAGTGGGGAGGATTGATCCAATGGTTCTCTCGAAGACCAAAATTGAGGGATTAATACAGTTAGATCTCAAAAATGTCAAAAATTCAAAGTCCTATGATCTCACCAAAAAGTATAATATTTCTAAGAGCTCGACGAGAGATTTCCAATGGCATGAACAGTTTGAACATCGGAGCTTATATGCAAAAGTTACATCGTTCTAAATTTTTTGACAAACAGGCGATCACATGATGACTGTGCAGTTTGTATGGATGATGTCATCATCCATAAGGATGACATCAACGGTACGGTGGGCCGAAGTCAGCGTCTCGTACGGACGATACGAAACCATATGGAACCGCTTTTTTCGAGTATGTATTGGCATGCTTTTTGAGGTGAAGGTACAATTCGAGTGGCACAAATTTCAAGGAAAAGTATACTTTTTTTGGCACGAATTTCGAGACAATTGGGTACTGTTTTAACCATGATTTTTGAGAAAAATTGGGTACATTTTTTGGGCATGGAAATCGAGGCAGATTTCCAGTAGTTTTTGGAAATTTTCCAAAAGGGTAAAAAATTGACAGAAGTGAAAGTATACAAACTTTATACTCATTTTTATCGTTTTTTTGAGCCGGCGCAGATATGCAGTCATAATTTTGATCAGAGGTCTAGAATTTTCAGGAATGGTTAAGACCAAGGTATAATCTGTATTTTTCCATGTCCTTGCATTAAATTCTATTTTGTTGCGATCAATAAGAGGCCTCCCCACTTTAGAAGCTGGCCCAGAGACAAAGTTCCAGAGGGAACAAACTCTGTTATCAAATTGTGTCTATTTTGTTCATGTTAAATGTTCTTTTAAATATTGTTTATTTTAATTCATACTTGCATTTTATAAAATCCGATAAATCATTGAATGAATGATCCTAAATTGATAAATCAAACAGGGTTCAACGTCTTTTGGAAAAAACTTATTTTGTTGTAGTTGGTGTGATTTTTGAAGATCGTAATGAAGTTAATATGAGAGAGTAGTGTTTTTGATATCTGAGATTCATTATAGCTTGACCTTTCAATATGTTTTTGGGTTTATTTTTTCAAACAATATTTTTTTTCCTTCTTGTATCAAGTGAGTTAAATTATTTGGAATTCATATTGTATGCTCCTTACACATGGTTGATATATGTTATGTTTAAATTGTGGCTGGTCAAAATTAACTCTTGTTAGTGCTCTGTACTAAGTTATCAATCTTGAATGTTTTATTCTAAATTGTGATCCATTGAATCTCAACTTAATGTGCATTTGAAATTGTGAATGCAAATTACATAATTTGCAACTGAAAGTTCCATTACTTAAAAGGAACCAATTTAATTTTAAAATGCTCAAATAAGTGAAACTTGCAAACTGAAAGTAAACATGAACAACAGAAAATAAGAGACAAACAAAATTAATAACGGAGTTCACCCATGTGTTTTGGGCTACGTCTCCAGGACCGCTTCTCAAATTGGATCCATTTTTATTGATGATGCAAGCTTTGTTTTCTATTGTTACATAAAAAAAATTGATTCTCCACCTTCTGAATTCTGTCTCCAAGCCTCCTTCAATAGATAACTCTTATCTCCAGCTTTCCAATGCTTCTTTCCATTCATAAATGGATATAGGATGGAAAAGTTATGCCCAAATCAATATTATAGGCGCATATGACATTACAACATTTCAAATTTTTACACAAGTCTACTCCTTGCTGCAATGGTAAAACATTGGTTTAATAGGCCATAGGTTGGAGGTTCAAATCTGACTTTAGCGCTTTTTATTCTATCCACTGGCAAACTATATAACAACCCGCTAACGGTTGGAGTTCTAAACAAGAATTGTTTGCCGGATTTCTTGGTTAGTTGGCAGATCTTAAGGTGTTTCTACACATGTGGTTAACAGTTCGAATCTTTGGGTGCCGAAATTTTTGGTTATTAGTTATGTTCCATATAGCATATGTTATATATAACATATCTTACAACCAATGACCATATTTTTCGAAAACCTTCGCCACAATCTATGTGTCAATATTTTCCAACCGATACCATAACTCCATCAAATGTGCCAACATTTCAATCCACTACCAATTTTGGAGGAGCTCCGCAAAACTTCTTTGCAAAATAGGAACAAATGAAATTCAAATAGTTTCTTTTCCATAGAAATTAATGAGAAACATTAATGATGTAATGGAAAACTTCGGTGCTTGTTAATGAGACGTCAAGGTATCAAAGCCTACCAATCTTCTAAAGAACCTTTTACCCAAACCGGCCATTTGGGAAGTGCCATGTGGTAGCTTCCCATTGGCCCATACAATGACACATGTGGCCATTTGGTTGGACCACGTCATCAAATACATAGTCAGCTGCCACGTCATCCACCCAGTCAGCACTCTACCCCTGCAACGTAGGCTACACACTCACCTCTGCCATGTCACCCTGCACAGTCAACACTCTACCGGCCATTTGGGAAGTGCCATGTGGTAGCTTCCCATTGGCCCATACAATGACACATGTGGCCATTTGGTTGGACCACGTCATCAAATACATAGTCAGCTGCCACGTCATCCACCCAGTCAGCACTCTACCCCTGCAACGTAGGCTACACACTCACCTCTGCCATGTCACCCTGCACAGTCAACACTCTACCACTTGTCATCTTGCTAATCTTCCACGTGTCACCCCTCCAACTTGGGTTTCACTATTGGGCCAAAACTTCAGAACATGATATTTTGGTCATACGGACTCCATTTGACAAACCGAAAAGTGCTTCGGAATTAGCGCGATGAGCATTATGCATTGGTGGAGTTTTAAATCCTTTTTGAGAATATCATTTTTTGAGCTATATGGAGACCTCCTAGATCATTCCTCCCCATTTAGAAGCTTTTGGTCTACCAAAAGTGGTTTTTATTCAGAATTCAAGTAAGAGCATGTCCGTCTCACTTGTCTTGTATCATTCATCCATTTTTCTTGGAACCTGCACATTTGTCTCATTACAAGAATAATCACAACTACACTGACGTTATTGAGCACATTAGTCCCATTGACTATCACATCTACATTCACTGCTGTTGCAATCAAACATACACTGATGAACAGTAGAAAGCTGAATAACAAAACTGAATATAAAGATGTGAAAGAGAATGCACCCACATCATGCTTTTCTTTTCTAACAGGAACAATGTTCATCATAGAGTTTTGATGCATTGACACTTTCATTTCATGCTTAGGATTGCTTTCTTCCTTAGTTTTCACAGATACAAGTGTCAAATTCTTGCTTTCATTGACTACCCTTTTCAATTTTCTTATAGTCACGAAAGATCTATTTCTTTTAATTGAATGAGAATGCACAATGTATTCTATTCCTTCCTTAAACAAACAATACTGATTTTGTTCCCTATAAAAGATTGCCTTTCTATCATATAAGTATGGGCTTCCCAACACAATCCCACAGATGTCTAATGGAACCACATCAAATTCAACCTCATCTACAAACTTGGATGTAATTGCAAATTTTAAACTGCATTGTTTTGTTACTTTCATTCTTTTATCTTTGCACACCCATCCCAATGGATAAGGCTTCTTATGTGGTTGTGTTTCCAATCCCAATTGTTTAACAATCTATGAGTGTGTCAATCTTAGTTTGTTTTGAAATAACCCTTATGTGAAACAATTCATTCATTTTAGCATCTTTCAAATCAACATGCCTTTTAGAAGTAGAAGCACATGAGAACCAATGCTAAAATCATTGCCGACAAGAGCTTTACCTTTCAAACCCACAACTGTTACCTTTGTTTCATCATCAAAGTCTGATCCAAGATCTTGAAAGATGGTTGCAGCCTTTTTCTTTCCTTTTGTAACCTTAAACCATTTTGGTTTCAATTCTGGATGCAATATCCAACACTTTTCATCTTCATGTCCTTTCTTCCCGCAATGTGAACAAGAAGGATTTTCTCCTTCTTTTCTCACAGTAGCTACTTTCTTCTCCTTCCACTTGTTCTTGCTTTTAGTTGGAGGAACTTCCTTTGTCAAACTGAAACTCATGTTCCTTGCACCTGCTTCAATATGAGTTGCTTGTACACATACTTCATCAAAATTAGATGGATTAAACATAAGGATAGAATTCCTTAAATGCGAATGTAATCCACCTATGTATTTTAATAAAGTTTCTTGTGTATACAGTGGAACACCAAGAACAAGAGCTTTCTTCCTGAATACCTGTGTATACTCTTGTACATTTTGTCCTTTATCTTGTCTTAAATTTTTCCAATCCATAGCAGCTTGTTGCATATATCCCAAAGAGTAAAACTATTTCTTTAGAGCTGAAGTAAACTCATTCCAAGATGACATGATTTTACCTTTCTTGAGCATATCCTCTTGGGTCTTACTATCCCACCAAACTAATGTTGTGCCTCCCATTCTAAGAGTGGCTAACTGAATCTTGGTAGTGCCATCCAAGATCTAATGAATCCTGCAATACACTTCAATTTTCTTAACCCAATTATCCAATTTTTCTGCATCAAGTTCACCATTATACATAGGCAATTCAAATTTGACATCCAACTTTAATAAAGGAACATTTTTATTTGCATTATGAGGATTATGAGAAGCATGAGAAAATGAAGAGGATGGATTTATTTCAGGAGGATCACCATCACCTCCTACTCCTTTTCCCTTATCATTTTGGTTTTCTTCATCTCATGATGCACCGTCTTCTTCCTTCCTCTTTCTTTCTGCTCATTCATCAAGAAGAATCTCCATCATAGCCTTCATACTAATGAAAGCTTCCAAAAACTCAATTTGAGTCACTACAGGTTTCTCTCGCTCAACATGCTCTTCTTCCCCTTGTGGAGAAGACATTCTTGCTCTTGAAAATGTCCTCCTTGAACTGATCTCAGGATCTCCTTTTATCAGTTCTCCTTCACCACACTTCGACCTAGACCTAGCAATAATTCACAAATTGCACAAGAAGTTGACCTACTCTGATACCATAACATGATCCATCAAATCTCAACTTAATGTGTATTTGAAATTGTGAATGAAAATTACATAGTTTGCAACTGAAAGTTCCATTACTTAAAAGGCACCAATTTAATTTAAAATGCTCAAATAAGTGAAACTTGCAAACTGAAAGTAAACATGAACAACAAAAAATAAGCAACAAACAAGATTAATAATGGAGTTCACCCATGTGTTTTGGGCTACGTCTCTGGTACCACTTCTCAATTTGGATCCATTTTTATTGATGATGCAAGCTTTGTTTTCTATTTTTACATCAAAATTTCTGATCCTTCGCCTTTTGAATTCTATCTCCAAGCCTCCTTCACTAGATAGCCCTTATCTCTAGCTTTCCAACACTTCTTTCTATTCAAAAAATGGACTAAGGATGGAAAAGTTATGCCCAAATCAATAGTACAGGCACATATAAGATTACGACATTTCGACTTTTTACACAAGTTTGCTTCTTGGTGCAATGGTAAAACATTGGTTTAATAGGCCATAGGTCGGAGGTTCGAATCTGACTTTGTTGCTTTTTATTCTATCCACTGGCAAACTGTATAAAAAAATGATAATGTTTGGAGTTCTAAACAAGAATTGTTCACCAATATTAAGGCGTTTCTACACATATGGTAAAACTTTGGTTCCTGTTAATGAGACGTCAAGGTATCAAACCCCGCCGATCTTCTAAAGAACTTTTTACCCAAACAGGCCATTTGGGAAGTGCCATGTGAAAGCTTCCCATTGGCCTGTACGATGACACATGTGGCCATTTGGTTGGACCATGTCATCAAATACACAGTCAGCTGCCACGTTATCCACCCAGTCAGCACTCTGCCCTTGCCACGTCAGCTACACAGTCACCTCTACCACGTCACCCTACATAGTCAACACTTTGCCATGTGTCATACTGCTAAGCTACCACATGTCACCCCTGCAACTTGGGTTTTGTTGTTAGTCCAAAACTTTAGAATGAGATATTTTGGTCATACAGACTCTGTTTGACGAACTGAAAAATGCTTCGGAATCAACACGATGAGTATTACGCATTGGTGGAGTTTTCGAGCCTTTTTGAGACTATCATTTTTTCAGCTATATGGAGACCTCTTGGATCAAATTTATATTGAAAATTCATCTTGGTTTGATGCTTTCAATGTAATGGGCTTGCCTCTTTGTTCTGCTATGTTGGAACAGGGGCAGACCTAGGGTTCAACACTTAACAATGCACCAACAAAACCCTTACTATTGGACCTTTTGGCATCCCTTGCGGAGTAGGAGAAGTCTCACCCGAGGTAGAAGGAGGGGTGGTCATAGGACACAAGGGTCTGTGACGTTGGAGACCAAGACTTAAGCATAATTACCTTCTCAGAGGTCTGCTCGTGGAGGAAACTACTTATCTGCACAATTAGCTTCTTCGCAGGGTGAGAGATAACTTATTAAGCTTAAAATAGATATCTTCACAAATCTACCTAACCAGAGCACTATGAGAATGATTAATAAATTACACAATACAATAGCTTTATCAGATGACTTTCAACATATAGTCACACAAAAACATTCACATACTTCTGTCACAGTATACAAAGCATTCATTGAGGATATAGGTTAGCTTAACATTCAGAGTAGTTTAACATGTAGATCTACTCAGTTTATAACTTATACATTCAGTAGACTTCAGATCTAATCATAAGCACTTAGAAACACATTTGCATGTATTCAGATCTAGTTTCTAGGTTATCTTTGCAGCATATACACAAATCAAGTACATGGAAGTAAATGCAAGTAAAGCAGAAAATGTAAATGACACACAGATGTATGTGGTTCACCCCATGGTGGGGTTACGTCCACAAAACCTTTGCCTTCAGATAGATTATCTTCCCACAGTCGAATCCCTAAACAAGACTTCGACAGAGACAGGAGATTTGTGCCCTAGGCACCAAATCCTCCTTCTCTTCAGCACAGAGCTCATCAATATAGATGGATCGTTACACTTACACAGGTCTTCACATCATACAGAAGTAATCATCAACATACAAAATAGAAGCCATAACTTCGCATCACAGCATATAACCCAACAATCTATATCTCCATTGGCAATTGTCTCTATCCACTAATTCTCTATACATCTTCTTTATTTATACTTGATATAAAATGGTTACAAAATACCAACCCATTGGAAGACCCCATGGGTGTATTCCCAAAACCCATTGCATATCCCTAAAAAGAGCCCTATTCTACTCTGATGGGCTATAAGTCTGACTATGGTCAAAGAAAAACAACCATATTTCCTCAAAATTTGGTCGAGGGCCAACAGGCCCCCAACACTCACTTGTGACTCATCCCGAGTCACTCAGTGGTGGGAAAATATTCTTCAAATTTAGCAAACTTGGCTTGAGTAGCCATCTGACTGTTAGCTTGGGCCTCCTTTTCTGCGAGGTCCTTCGTTGTTTGCTGGGCTACTGGGTCCTGAATAGATAGATGTAGCTCGTGAACTTATGTGTCGAATTTTTGTCCATCTTTCTCTAGCTCCGTGAACAAATTGCAGGCCTGGTCTTATGCGATGTTTTGGTGACTTGAGCCCATAGCAAGTTGATGGTGTCCTACAGGGTACGTCGTTCTCCCATTTTCTTTATCCTCTCAATACCAGTGAGACCCTTAATGGTGGATAGCATTTGTTCAGCCTCTAGTAATTGTGCTTCTCTTCACCAAAGGTCAAGATCTTGTGCCAGCCTATCGTAATGCACTCTACTCTTTGCACTAAAGCTTCTGCATTCTTCTGCTAAAGCTTTGATGTTGTCCAATGGAGTTTGTGCAGCTTCTTTTCTCTCATCTCTGATCTCCTGCGATGTACTAGGGAGCTATTGGGCTTCTAATTCACTTATTCTGCTCTGGAATTTTCAAACTAAAGCTCCAACTCTGGAAAATTGATCTCCAAGAGGCTTGTCGGCAATGTCAACCCATCCAGGGATGGCTAGACAGACATTACTCAACAGCTTAGTTACCTTGTTCTGCATGGCCTCCTGCTCTTTCTTCGCAATATCTAACTGCGTCTGTAACTCAGCATTTTCTTCTTGTAAGGTAGCAGAGGCTGCTTCTGCTGCGAACTTCTGCTGACCAACCTCATCTTTTCTACCTGGAGAGCTATCAAAGCTCTCTCCTTTTCCTCTTCTGCTTGAACTAAATTGACTTCTACCTTGTCGACCCGTTGCTACAAGTCGACTACCCTTGCTTCTATTTCTCCTCTTTGCTGTGACTTGTATGCCTTCAGTGCATTCTGCAGGGCAATAATGACTTCACCAGGCAAGTCTTTAAGGTTCACCTAAACGTCTGTATCTACTACTACGCCTTCAAGCTAGATGGGATCGTTAATACAATCCTGCAGAATTTTTACCCAATAGTCTGAACTTCCCTGCGGCCTTCGGAACTCTATAGGCTAGGAAGTAGAGGGCTCCTTAGCATCTCCCTTTATAAGCTCGATGACTATCCTGACCTCTTCTAGGTCCTTGTGGAATTGTTGTCCAAGGGCCTCCTACCCTTCTCCAAGTTTCTAAATAGCCTACACCGAAACTTCTTCTATAGCTTCTTTGATCATCTCCATGTCATCTAAGGTCAAGGTAGCATCAGAGTCTGGTTTCTTTCCTATTTCTTTTCCCTTGCAGAAGGTGTGGAAAATAAGGGCCCTCCTATTCTCTTCTTTGAATGCGACTGGGGGGTAGTGACGGGTAGTGTCTTCATCCCTGTCAAGACCTGTTCCACCTCTGTAACCTCTTTTTTGTGGTTGCTCCTTCTTTTTTCTTTTTCCCTATTCGACCTACACCTTGAGAAGATGTTCCTGCACATGTAGTTACACCAGCACTACACAGTACTTCAGCATCCTATGGATCAAAGTCTCCTCCTTGGTCAGCTTGTTCCTCATCATCCTGGTCATCCCCTTCTTCTTCCTGTTGCTCGTCTTCGTCACCAGTCTTCTTAGAAGTTGCTTGGTCACTGTCTTTATCACTCTCAATTTCTTTGACCTCTACAGCCTTCTTTTTTCCGGCGGGCTGGGTTCTCTTGCCCTTTCTAGCATCGGCATCGACTCGGACTGTGAACTCTGTACCCATATTAGGAACATCCAAGAGCTAATCTTCTTCGACCGAGGATTGAAATTTCTCAGGCCACCCTTGGATGATTTGCTTGATTTCCTCCTCATCCAACTTATAGTAGGTCTTTAATGGTTCGTGGACCGCATCTCATCGGGAAATGAGGTAAAAATGGTGGCGATCTGCTTCGAAATCTGCATAGAGCCGATATTCAACTAGGGTACGAGCTAGCAACTGTGGGGTAGACTCCACTGTGACTTTGATCAGTTGATAAATCCTATGGAACACTACTTGGGACTGCTTCTGCTTATGCTTCACTGTGTCGGCCCAAAGATTGGAATACCGCATCCCACGGGGTTCTGACTTATGAATCTCTGGGAACTTTGTCCCTTCCAGTTCTTTCCAAGTGGTAAATGCAATGAGTATGAGCAGCCAACTGAAGTGGAACTCAACCCTAGGTCTTATGCCTTTGGACAGTCGTTGTTCATCTCGTTTACCAGTCCATGCTGAGACCTTCGACACATTTTCCTACAATGTCGATGACAAACCTTATCACTTGCGAAGGTCTATTTTTCCATATGAAATTCCCTCTGAGCAACTTGCATGCAAACTTAACGTCATCGTCGAGGATGTCATCGACCATATAGCCTCTCTAGCCTTTCTTAATCTCGCCATACTGGTCGAAGATATCCTTGGCTAAGGTCTTATCTATCGATTTGTCGGGGAAGAATGTGGAAGGATTAGGGCTTTGCATACTTAATCCTATGATCATGTGGGTAAGCACATAATCAACGGTTACCCTTTGATCTAGCCATAGGTGTCCTCCATGATAGGAGGATAGAAGGATCTTGACACAAGCGTTGATCTACTGATTCTGACAAAAATGTGGAAGCTTCATTACATTGAGAATGAATGACTTTTCCAGCTATACGATCCATTCCTGTGGAACAATCTTAGTCTTCTTCACTCCTGATAGAATTAAATACCTATGGGGGGCGTAGTGGATATAGTTCCGATGGTCGATGAGGTTGAAGTCGGAGTACTTCAACAGCGGGACAAACCCTAACTGAGCTTCGCGGACTGTCACTCCTCATAATGGTACTTGGCAGGGGCGAGGTCTGGGTCACTCTCAGAGGACAAGGATGGTTGGTAGGGGGGTAAGATTGACGAAATGTCACTGGCAGTCATCCAGTCATTCCAGTTCTTACTGCGGATCTCTGACTGTCGGTGCAACCTACGGGCTATCGAAGGCGAAGCCTGGGCTTCACCGGTTGATGATCCAGCTATGCCGATCATGACAGGTTTCTCAGCCATGAAGTTAGCAACAAGGTCGTCGGGAGTAAGGTGGGGGTCGATGGGCAATCCAAACATGGACAGGGTATCAGCACGGTCGAGAATGTGGGGAACACAACAGATGATCACGGACTCAGCAGGCAAGAGCACTTAGCTAGGAAGGGCAATAGACAGGGTAAGGGCGAGGAAAGATTTGACAGACATAGGTCATAATTTGGGAGCTCAACAGTATACATGCAAACACTTGTTAACGACTGAACTTGGCAGCCAAAAAATAACAAAGCAAAGTGGTCCCGGTGGTCTGTGGTCGAGTTAAATAGGGCGTAAATCTCTTAGGTGCCTCTTAACGGCCATAAACTGCCATTAAGGTCCTTCATTAATGAAAAAATGACTGTTACGACGCTCCTCCAATGGTTAGAACCAAGCGAACTAGTCATTAATGGCGTTTTTGATCATTTTCGGGCGCTCTGTCAATGGCTCCTTTCTTCTAATGGCTAGTTCGAGTAGTCCTGGCAGAGTGCTGTGTGGCCGTCGTCGTTCTGGTACCTTGGGAAATATGTGACGTGGCAAGATTAGTTGGAACGTAGTTTCCTCTCCCTCTATGCTTTCCAGAACCTTCCCATGACTCTGTCCCTTAACCTTTTTTGAATTCCTTAACTATTTCTTGTGCTTCTAGGGTTATCTCTGAAGGTCTTTTTCTGTTATTAGCGTCCTCTGTCATAGTTATTATGTCAAACTGAGGTGTTTTCTTTTCCTGTTGACTGGACATCCATCTCTGGCTACCTATAATCCTTATTCTTCCATAAGTCTGTCATGGTGGAAGCTCTTTCTACATTGTTAGCTGCTGTTGTGACTGTGACTAGGCTTCTGCTTCCATTCGGAGTTGATTTCTTCTTTCAACCAACAGAGTTCTTAGGGTCAAATTCTGTTCACTAATTGTTTCCTCCTCTTCCCTTTGTCAAAGTTGATCTTTCTCAATCCATCCCTTACCTAACACTATTAGGAAGGGAGCAGTGTCCTCAATAAATTTAACTACTTCAAAGTCTTCGATAGTCGAGGTCCCCTTAACACTTATACTTACTTCTTTCATCTTCCCACATAAAGTAATTAGTTTACCCTTGAACAAACCTATCATTCTTAATGAATATGTGAGGGTAGGACCTTCTATAGCCCTCTAAGTTTCTTCTGTCATAAGGTTTCCTTATGTTTCCTCATCTCGTATTATATAGTCGATGTCAAAGTCATTCATTCTAGCACTTATGCATTGTTTTTCTTTTAAACTGTCAGACAAGCTTACCTGTTGTTGAACATCCTCTGCTCTTAACAAAGCTTGTAGTGCCCTCAATTTTGTATCTCTATGGTCCCCCAACAGTAGCTTGAGACCTATGTTTCCTTTAGCAATTTCCTCTTGTCTTTCTTTTTCTTCGACTCTCGCAATAATTCTAGGGCAATTTTCAACAACATGACCTAACTTCTTGCAGCAAAGACAAGGAGGACCTACCTCATAACAATACTTAGCAATATGTCCAAGTTGTCTACAGTTATAACATAAGGTCAGGCCTCTTTTCCTCTAGTACATTCTTATTCCCCAATTTGGTTGTCAGTGATAGCTCTGCCTAGGGTTCCAGTGATGTTCCCGCGTTGAAAAGATTTTTCTTCTAGGTTCTTGCATCCATTTATTAGTCCAATAGTCCTTTCTATGCATGGGAATGACATACTTACCCTGACTTCCAGTTACTCTGTTCAAATCAATCTTTTCTTTTAGCTACATACTATTCCTCCAACTAGGGTAAAATTTATTCAACTTATTCAAACTCATCTTTTCAAACTTTTCCTACTTGCAAATGGCACAAAGAAATTATAAAGTTATAATATCTCTCTGAAACAACACAATAGCTTAGAAATATTACATGTCCCGCTCAGTTACTTACTTGTCTCAGCACTAAGCTTCATAGATCTAGTTCAGAACTTCGCACTTGAGCAAGATAACTCCGTACTTTCAGCAGATAGTTTTGCACTTCAGCAGAGAACTTTTCACTATAGCTCGTCATTCCTTCTATGCCCTTTTCTTAGTAGATCTCAGTTGTATCTTGGGTCCTTTGGGTAATACCTTCGTTCAAATGAATAGTTCTAACTAAATCCAACAAATCCTTTAGTTAAGCAAGTTTTGGTCCTACTATGAAAGTCCAGTCGAGAAGATGTCAATCTTGACAGATCCTAGCCTCCTTAAACAAGTCCCGATCCCAGCAATGGAACCATTTGTTGGCATAGGGGCAGACGTGGGGTTCAGCACTTAACAACGCACCAATAAAACCCTTACTACCATCCCTTTCGGCATCCCCTGTGGAGCAGGAGAACTCTCACCCGAGGTAGAAGCAGGGGTGGTCACAGGACACAAGTGTCTGTGACATTGGAGACTAGGACTTAAGCACAATACGTTCTCAAAGATCTACTCGCGGAGGAAACTACTTATCTGCATAATTAGCTTCTTCGCAGGGTGAAAGATAACTTATTAACCTTAAAATAGATATCTTTGCAAATCTACCTAAGCAGAGCACTGTGAGAATGCTTAATCAATTACACAATACAATAGCTTTATCAGATGACTTTCCACATATAGTCACACAACAACATTCACATACTTCTGTCGCAGTATACAAAGCATTCATCGAGGATACAGGTTAGCTTAACATTCAGAGTAGTTTAACACGCAGATATGCTCAGTTTATAACTTGTACATTCAGTAGACTTCAGATCTAATCATAAGCACTTAGCAACACAGTCGCATGTATTCAGATCTAGTTTCTAGGTTATCTTCGCAGCATATACGCAAATCAAGTACATGGAAGTAAATGAAAGCAAAGCACAGAAAGTAAATGACACAGAGATGTACGTGGTTCATCCCAGGGTGGGGCTACGTCCACAAAACCTTTTCCTTCAGATTGATTATCTTCTCACAGTCGAATCCCTAAATAGGACTTCAACAGAGATAGGAGATTTGTGCCCTAGGCACCAAATCCTCCTTCTCTTCAGCATAGAGCTTGTTAATACAGATGGATCGTTACACTTACACAGGTCTTCACATCATACAAAAGTAATCATCAACATACAAAATAGAAGCCATAACTTCGCATCACAGCATATAACCCAACAATCTACCAACAATCTATACCTCCATTGTCAATTGTCTATATCCCCTAATTCTCTATACATCTTGTTTATTTATACTTGATATAAAACGATCACAAAATACCAACCCATGGGAAGACCCCATGGGTGGATTCCTAAAACCCGTTACATATCCCCAAAAAGAGCCCCATTGTACTCCGACGGGCTATAAGTCCGACTATGGTCAAAGAAAAATGACCATATTTCCTCAAAATCTGGTCAAGGGCCAACATGCTACCATCTCATTCTTGTTATTTTCTAAATGACAAGTTTACCTTGTCTCATTTCCCTCAATAATACAATAGTTTTGATAATGTTCATAAGTTGGCCTTCATATTTTGACTCCACTGCCTAATAGAATTTTTTCCAAATGTGTTCAACCACAAACTTTGAAATTGTTACTTTACTATTTGTAAATCCAGTCGTTGTGCTTAATTCCAAGCTACTACCATAGTGACATTGGGTAGTAGACTTGCTGAGAGAGGCCTCTCTGATTGAAAGTGACAAGCTTGCAATATAAAGTAGGTTGAAATGGCTACCTCCATGTTTTCCTTGATTCAACCCAAGGAAAACACTGAGTGATAACACCTCCTAGCCTCATCTTCGGTATGAGGCTTGGATTTTACCAAGCCAAGCTAATATGACATTCCTAAAACACATATGCGATATAAAACAAGTGTGTTGTACTACACTTGTATTTTGAGTCACATAAAAATGGAAGTGCGATATAACACGCTTGCCTTTTGTTCGTCCCGACCTCATCTTCTGTAAGAGGCTACGATTTTACCAAGATGAGCCAATATAACTTTCCTAAAATGAGTTATTTATCGAATGGTACAGTATATCGAACTTGTATGGACTTCCACACGTGTCATTTCCTTCGTGATTAGTCCTTGAAAATTTCAGCCAAAAACTAAATTTTGTGTAATTTTAGGCCCAATTTACGGAATTCAATTTGGACCTTGTTGGCTTGAGATATGACTATTTTCCCTAGCCCACATGTTTAAAACTGAATTATTGAATAGGTAAAATCCCTATATTTCATGGACTATAACTCCAAAAGTATGACGAATATGAGGCTGAAATTCATACACAAGGGACTTGAATATATGTTATCTTCGCCCTTTCGAAGTTTCATGTTTTGATAATTGGGCCAAACTCAGGTCATAGATTGCTACACAAAGTGTTTGTGGGTCTAATTTTGGAACATACTCCTAGGCATTCCCCCTTTGTTGGCATATATTTATTTCCCACATCAACAAATTGGTTCTAAAAGGATGGAGGGTGGTAAGTCAACCCATTATGAGTCATTATATTTAAAATGCATTAACTACTCATGGGTCATCTTGATATCCATGTATTGTAACATGCTTTTAGTTAACTATGAATTAGTTCGGAAAGGGAAAGAAGAATCAACGGATGAATTTATCTCAAGGATCACACAAATTCCCCTTCGTTTATTCAAAAGAGAACATTCCCCTGAAAGCATGTTCATGAAGTGCTTGACATTGTCTTCTTGGTGGATGGGTCATCTATGGTAGGTGAGAGGATTGGACACGTAAGGTTAAAATAGATATATCATAATCTATGTAGTTTTTGTAGTTCAAAGGTATCAAATAATTGAGATTGATGAATCACTTGGAATAAATGTGTCAAAATCCTTTCTTTAAAAGTTGTGGCCAATATTTTTCTTAGTAAATATTCTCCTTCCTTTAATCAAAGAACATTGAAAGCATCCCAACATTCTTATGAAAAATTATGAGTCATTAAATTCTATAATAAATAAACCACCATAAATGCATTTCAATAGTGAATTTCTTAAATATTTAGATAATTATATTTTATTATGAGATAGTATCACTAAGGGACAAATTTAGGGCTGTTGAAGGTGCTAAATCCATTTCTACCTTTAAAATCAGAGTTGAAACACAACTAATCCCGGATTTTGCGAAATAAAAAACACAAGATTCTTGCCAAAAACCTAAAGTGTGGGCAAATTTGTTAGCGTTAAGTCTAACTAAGAGAGAAATTGCTTGGGACAATGGTTTTATGGGTGCAAATTGGTGTTTTTTTTTTTAAATTTTACAAAATGTGAGAATTTAGTAGTGTTTTATTTGTGATTTTGAAAGTAGAAATGGATTCAGCACATTCAACAACCCTGAGGGCACCCAAAATATTGAGATCTCAGAAATGTAATCTAAATTTCTAAGATTTTTCAGTGTCTAAAAATAAAAGAAAAAACACATGGGAAATGAGTCCCATTTATAAGTTATTTAGACTGGAATGATAATTCTTTGAAGTGGCAAGTTAGAGTAAAGTTTTGTGAAACTCGACTCTTATAAGACGTGGACACATTGCCAAATTCCCCTTCCCTATCAAAATAAAAATCCAAATCCAAAGGGGCCACATTGCCAAATTCCCCTTCCCTATCAAAATGCGAAGGGCGTTGTCGCTGTGTAGAAGAGCACGAGTGCGAATGTTGTGACGCTTCTTCTAGACTTTGGATAGAGGAATGGGGAGTGCGAATGTTCTTATTCTTTCACTGTTCTTTGGATAGAGGAACGGGAATTCGGCAACGCGGCAGTCTACGGTAAAGTTGGCGGTGGACGCCACAATCGGAAATATCTCTACCTTTTATTTTTATTCTTTTTATTTTGTCAGTATGGACCTGCCAGTCATTATAAATAGAAGCTTGCTTGATTGTGTGTAGAGGCAAGCGAAGGAAATCAGTGGAGTTATCCATAGCGAAGGAAATCAGCAGGCTACAGCGAAGTGAGTGTGTTTACCAGGTAATGCATTCTCTTACAATTGCCAGTCATGACATTTCTGAATATCGTGTCTTTTTGTAGTTTGAAATAATGTTAGATGAAGCTTAAATATCGTCGATCTTGGTCAGTTTGAACTACCATGCAGGTTATAAGAGAAGCTACTCAAGCTCTTCCTAAAGGTCAAATTAGAGGTGAGAAGGTATGTATATCCATCCAACCGTTACTGTTTTCAAATTATAGGTGAGCACTGAGAAGGTATGTATATCCATCTAACCATTATTGTTTTCAAATTAGAGGTGAGAAGGTATGTATATCCATCCAACCGTTATTGTTTTATTGGATTTCAAATCCGCTTTGATTTTTTGTATACAGAAAGAAAACTGACTTCTGTTTTACAACAATATCAGGTTGGGAATGGGAAAGTCCGTTTCCAGCCTGTGAAGCTCGGTTCCACTTCCCATCATGTGCAGCAAAAGTGGGATGATGAAGCACATGAACAGGTCATAAAGATTACGGCGACAGAGGAGAACGAATTGATGACTTCGATTCAATTCCAGTACGTTAATTCCGATGGCAGTGCTTTCATGTACCCTGTACATGGAAAGGCCGACGGCGAGCCGAAAGAGGTAAAGAGTTGACGGATCCTTTCAAGTTTCAACGCATTGCATGTGAAAGCAAACATACATGTAATGATATTGACTGCGTTGTTTTCCTGACATCTTCATGCAGTTCCCGGTTGACTCTGAAAATGATTACCTCAAGACGATGAGTGGATCGTGCGATGGTGAGGGTAATGTTATCGCTTTGAGGTTTGAAACCAATTTAGGCAAGATATTCGTCGTCGGTAAAGACCCAGGGCCCGCTCCAGTGAGTCTGCCAGATGGCCAGATAGTAGGGTTTTATGGGACAGCTGATAAAAATGGTCTTTCCGAAATTGGCACGTATAAAATACTGACAAATTAAATATATAGACGCTAATTACCTGGGCTTATATAGACACTAATTATGGGATTATATCTCTATGGATTAGACTATATATTTTATGCTAAATAAATTAAGCTCCAGGCTTATATCTTATGGTGAGATATTACATGTTATGTTAGATGATAAGTTTTTTATTTTATGTTATGTTATGAAATGTATATGTCCTTTACAAATTTGATGAAATTTGTAAAAACAATATATATATATATATGTATATGTATATGTATATGTATATGTATATGTGTGTGTTTAATAATGTTTGATGAAATTTGTAAAAGCATTATTTATATATTTATTTAATAATGTTTTATGTAAAAATATTATTTTTATATATGTGTTCAATAATGTTTGATGGAATTTGTAAAAGCATTATTTATATATGTGTTGTTCAATAATGTTTCATGTTGATATTTGTAAAATCATTATTTATATATTTGTTGTTCAATAATGTTGGATGATATTTGTAAAATAGTTGTAATGTTGGATGATATTTGTAAAATCATTATTTATATATTTGTTCAATAATGTTTCTAGTTGATATTGTATTTTTGCATAAAAATAAACCAAGCAACATATTCCAATGTCATAATCATCTACAATTATTGAATATAACACCCTTTGTTTCATAAACTTGTAGCAAAGGGTAACCATTAGCTATAATACAATTTGACAAATCCATTGGAATGAATAGCACAAATGGTCATTCTAGTTCCATTCCAATTGTTTTTCATAAATTTGATGAAATTTGTAAAAGCACTATTTATATATATATATATATATATATGTGTTCAATAATGTTTGATGAAATTTGTAAAAGCATTATTTATATATTAGTTCAATAATGTTTCATGTAAAAAAATTATTTTTATATATGTTTTCAATAATGTTTGATGAAATTTGTAAAAGCATTATTTATATATTTGTTGTTCAATAATGTTTCATGTTGATATTTGTAAAATCATTATTTATATATTTGTTGTTCAATCATGTTGGATGATATTTGTAAAATCATTATTTATATATTTGTTGTTCAATAATGTTGGATGATATTTGTAAAATCAGTATTTGATTTTAGCAAAGGGTAACCCTTAGTTATAATACAATTTGACAAGTCCACTGCAATCAATGATAGGGAGCTTCCATTGTATTTTCCTCATAAATTATTGGTTGTGTTTACGATGAGTCCCCATGTAATTCATTTCATCATAGGTTAATTCCAAAGGGTTGGTCTTGGATCTACTCATGATAAACCAATAGCAAGGCATACCTCATTCAGAGCATCACTTGTTCCTTGGAATATGGCTAACCCACCCCGGCAACCTAAGCTCATAAATAGGATTTGAGTCACTAGTACTATGATATCATCCCTCACATAGTGTCTACTTCAAAACATTACATTTGTGGCGACTTCCCATTCAAAGCCATCATTTGATGATTCTAAACCGATAGATGTATAGCCTCTAGGGCACATTGATTATTTATCATGCATTCCATCCAACCAGTATGGTCATTCTAGTTCCATCCCAAATGTTTTTCATCAATGCTCCTCGTGCATGCATACTTTTCATGCATCGATAGATGATATTATTTAGGATAGTTTCTTGTACGAGGTTAGTATAACATACCTTTCGTATTTCAATTTTCTTGATTATGTATATCATTCTACAATTGACAAATATTTAATAAACATCGATTTAGATTATTTACAGCCAAATTTTACTTCTTCTCATGTACATCTCTGCCAAGAAGAGACACCCGCATCTAGATGGAAGGACCCATATTCTCTTAAAATTGATGTAGAAAATGTTGTAATAACATGTGATCACACAAAACCTCACACATAGGTATTTAGATGATTTTATGCTTGCCTACTTTAATGAGAAGTTGCAAGGATTGATAAATTTATTTTTTTCAAATGTACAAGTTGCTTATATGAAATCAATTATAATGTTTTATTTTTCTTTAGACAGGATTCTACTAAATGGACCAATCAATCATATCCACTTGGGGTTGATAGATTACCCCATACTTACTTACCCTAGGAAACCCTCATGGGGGAGAAAACCCAGCAAAGAAAAATGCCTCAATATAGATTACCCAAAAGTACAATGCCAAGACAAGTCTCTAGGAGAGAAAGAGAGAGAGAGTAACCCTAAGGATACAAGACCAAAACCAGAAATATCGACTTCCATCTTCTTCCTTCTCCTTCACTCCGTCCTTCTTTTCCTCCTTGAACATGCGTGTTGGCACAAGGGAAGACCCTGGGTTCAATGCTCAATATCGCACAAACAAAACCCTCACTGTCGACCCTTTCAGCATCACCTGCAGAGTAGGCGAAGTCTCACCCAGGTAGAGGCAGGGGTGGTTGCATGACACAAGTGTCAATAACTTGAGGAACCAGGACTGAGTCAACTATACTTCGCAGAACTCTGATTAATATAGATCTGCACAATATATATCTTCGCAGAATAATGAGTAATTATTAACAAATAGAATTAAACAAGTCACTAGATCTATGCACTTGATAGGGAGTTATAACACATATATTCTAATTTAGTACTCAATAAGAGATTCTATCCAAGCAACAAGTAACAATATGTAAACAATCTCATACTATCTTCGCAATATTATAGAAAACATGTGTTTTAAAAAATCCCAGTCCCAGCAACAGAACCATTTGTTGGCATAAGGGAAGGCACTGGGTTCAACGCTCAATAGTGCACCAACAAAACCCTCATTGTCGGCCCTTTTGGCATCACCTGCAGAGCAAGCGAAGTCTCACTCGAGGTAGAAGCATGCCCAATATAAACAATGCACATGATTGTTGGACTAATTTCTTCATCTCCTATGTTTGATAGCTCACCTTCTGGAACTAACACGTTCTACTCCTGCGGCCAATCCTTAATAATCTGCTCCATATCTGCATCCACGATCTTATAATAAGATTGGAAGCGCTCATGGTTCTCATCTCTGTGCATAGTAATGTACAAGAAGTGCGGGTCTGTGTGGAGCTTTTCCAAAGGGTGGTACTCATGCAGGTTTCGAGGTGTCATTCGAGGGAAGCTTTCAATAGCAGCCTTCAACTGCTAGTAGTATCCATGAAATATGGCATTGGCTTGTCATTTCTTGGACATATCATTCGTGTACCATAATGTTGCCACTTTTTTCTTTTCGTGCATCAAAGTTTAAGGGGAGGGTTGTATTTCACTTTGAAGGGTTGTTATTTTTTAGCCCTTCGATGTTGACAAGTGAAAATAAAATAATTTTTTCATTTGAAATCAAAAAAGATATTCCAAATTTCAACTAATTAAACCCCCAAAATTTATTTATTCAAAATAAAACATTTATATTTAAATATAGCTTTTTCTTAAACAAATGCATATACCATTATTATAATTCATAATGTATTTTAAGTTGAAAAATTAAAAATTAAAAATAAATTTACTATTCATTAATATCCCAAATAAAATTATAAATGAAAATCACTATTTTTACTAAGAGTATTTTTCATATTTAAAAAAATATATAAAAACATTCTTAAAGACAAATATGTAATATATACATTATATACATCTAATTCTAAATTTAATTATATAGGGATAGCAAAACAATGCACATTGCAAACATACATAAGTGTATGTTTATGAGAAAAATAGTTTTAATTTAACTAGCAATTGTACCTAGGGGTGCAATAAAAGAACGCCGTGTTGCAAGCTAAGCAAGGAGATGTGGACATATACAACAAGACATATTCTTCACATAATCGGCCATTACATTATCGGCATGTATTCTTCTCGCATCCAAATGAGAATGGATTGTTAGTTTTTGTAGTTCTTATGTTACAATCAAGTAACATTGCATAAATTTATGGATCTAGCTACTATGTTGTTGTTTATACTAAAGATTGTCAAATTACAATATATTAATAAAATCTGAGTTTTGTATTTTTCATATGCCAACCATTATCTATCCACCCTTGAAAATTTGATCCCCTAATAATTGCACTTGGAAAGCTGAGGTATATAGACTACGCATGTATTGCTAACAAAAGATGTGAAGTGTATAACTAAGACATTTCTAAAAACCCCTGATATAGCTCTATACCAAATAATATTGAACTTGACAAAAAAGAAAAGAACAAAGGATGTGGTTTACTTAAAAGTGTAAATGCACAAAAGAAAAGACTTTCTACTAAATATGAGTAAATCATAAAAGTAAAATAACTATGAAGTATGAACATAGAAAGGGATAAGATACATACTCTTTATACTCTTTGTAGCAAAGTAATGAATAGGACCATGTTAGCTGAATTATTCAATAAAAGAGAGTTATTCAAAGAAAAGACCATAAAATACTTTGTTTTAATTGAGTTTGGTTTAGAAAGAAATCATCAAAGAGCTTCAGAGGCCCGCCTCTGCTACAAAGCAACTTATTAACATTATATTACAACTTTCATCACTCCACATCTTATTCACACTACATTGTAGTCGAAATGATATAGAGTAAATACAAAATAATATGATAATGACAAAGGCTTTTATTTTGATTTAACCTATTTAACATTATATTACAACTTTCATCACTCCACATCTTATTTACACTACATTGTAGTTGAAGTGATGCACAGTAAATTAAACAAAAATATTAATATCCACATCTAATTTTTTTTTATTTGATGTAAATATTAATATTTTTTTAAGTGTTCTTTTTTATTTATAAATATATAATAAAAATAAAAAAAAAGTAAAATAAATTTTAATTCAGTTATGGGTTCAACTATGGAGTAAGCACAAGAAGAAGCTCTGAAAAAGTTATATTATTTTTTGTATTTGCAATGTATGATATTTTTTGTTGACATTTTGAACACTACAAAGTGGAAATTTATTTATTTTTATTTTAAAATATACATTTAATTAATTTTTACTTTAAATTTTTTTAAAATTTATAAGAATTTAATAAAAATTTATAATTTTACTTGATTGATAAGAATTTTGGTTATATTAATATATTATTAAAAGAAATTAAACAATTATTTTAGAAACTAATAATAAAAATAATAATTTTTTTGTATAGGTTCAAATTACAGCTAACATCATTAAAAAATATATGAAAAATCCAATATACAATTTGCTTACAAAACAATAGCAACCAACCAAATTTAATTTGATTTGTAATAACAAGCGTAATCATGATAAAATTAATCCATTAATATTATATTTTAGATTTTAGTTTAAAGAATTAATATGAAAATCAATTATCTTTAATGGTAAATCATTTCAGCAAGATAATGTCTTTTGGTTGGACCAGCACCGTTGAATAAAAATGTGGATTTTTTTAGCTTTATGCTTTTGCTTTTTAATTTTATGTTCTCTACTTTTAGGTTTATACAGCACTTTGAACGTTTGGTGGCATGCCCCACATCACTAATCAATATATACATTGCCCAACACTAATTTTTGTAATACTTTCCTCTAAGTAATGAGATGTCCCGTTAAGAGTAATAGAATTTCATCTCCACATTTAAAACAAAACTGCCCAGTGTTATTCATACACCCAACAATACACCCAACAATATAACCTTTGAAAATAGCAAACTCTCCAAAGCCAAATCAAACACGGGTATCTTAATATCCAAGTAATCAATTGCTAACAACTACTTTTGTTCAAAACTAAACTAATATATAAATAATTAACATATCTATAAAATATTAAATAAATCTGTGACTAAATAAATCTGCCAAGTCACTTGGTCATTTTCATACGGTTGATCGTTGAGAGCTATTTGGAGAGTGACGCCAACTTAAGTGCCAAGAGAACAAACAAGTTGTAGTATGGACATGAAATACTTCCAATAAGAGTCGTAACATTGTATACTAAGTTGCGGCTAATTGATTCAACAACGATTGGAAGTTGTTAATGTGTGGAGTCGACAATAACTAACTCTTCCTCACATTCTTAACTGCAATAATTTTCTTCATAGAAATAACCTTCCTCTCATCTCCACTCTTACATTCCTATAGAGTGTGCAACAATGCAAAGCATACTGTGAGGTTTTCACATTGCTGATGACGACTACTTAAGGCCAAGCAAGATAATATATAATTTTCTAATTTCTACCTATTTGAAGAACTGGTTATCTTTTAGATGACCAGGATTGTGACTAACTGAGATTAGGTTTATGTTTTTATTAATTTTATTTATATAAATATATATATTTTTTTCCGATTTGCCTTCTTCTAATCAATTTCGCGTAGTTTAGTCCCTCGGCTAGCGGTCTCGGATATTGAAAGAAGAAATTTAAAACATTTGGCAGTCCCTGGGCTAGGCGTCTGATATTTTGAAAGACGAAATCCATAACATTTGGCAGTCCTTGGGCTAGGCGTCTGGGAAAGCCTGCCCACTTCGATTTTAGTGTTGATTTGTTTGACAATAAGTGAATGACATGGGAGCGATTTTACCACGTTGTAAGCTAAGTTTCATACGACTGCATCACCTCTTATTTATATTCGCTGGATCTTTCAGCCAATATCCCAGTGAATTTGATGTAAAAAAGTTGGAATTATAATTTATTAAAACTTTTTAGAATTAAAAAATCGATACCCAGACACCTATAATCTGACAAACATTTTTCTTATTATAAAAAATCTATCACTTATGAAGCTTCATAATAGCAAACTCCTCTGCACAGTCTAAAAAGTGAGAGTTCTAATTTATGTCAAAAGCTTGATCTTGATTTATTTTTCCACCAGAACAAAATAAATGAGACATAATTATATTTTAATAAAAATAAAGATAAACTCTTCTTGATCTTGATTTATAAACTTACTGCTTTCCCAGCCTCAACCCCCAGGAGGAGCCTGGAAAGCCGAAGACCCCAACTTTGAACAGAACCGTTTGACCCCTCCTCGTCCTCGTCCACCAATAGCAGGCTCTCGTGTATTTCCCCATCTAATAAGAATGGAAATCTGGGGGGTATGTTTTTTAAACGTTTCATTAATTTGTTTCCATTGTATCCATTGCTTAATAAGACATCATGTAGAGGACAGACAGATGCCAGAGTCCTAATTCACTCTTGAAGTGTACAAAAGAAGCAAATGCTAGTGGCGTATGCATAAGGACTTCGATCATAATTCCGGGGTTCAATACTGAATATGAGATCCGATGAATCAACAAAGTGACCATTAGTAATTTCAGGAAGTTGACTAAGTTCTGACTAAAGAGCCTACATCTGGCTCTGATAGAGTAGTAAAACAAAAGGTCATAGTCTTTACCAAGATTTACACCACCAAACAGATCAGGGGTCATTCCCTAGAAGTTGAAACAACCGTAGCAGACCATCTACATTAAAAACGGTTCCTTAAAGAGAGACCATCTATCGAGCTATCTAACAGATTTCATTAAGTAAAGCAAACATTCTGGAAATAGAGTGTAGCATTCTCAAAATACCTCACCTAGAGACAAATTACATTAAAAACGGTTCCTTAAACAGGAACCGGCTCTCCAGCTATCTAACAGATTTCACTAAGTAAAGCAAACATTCTGGGAAGAGAGTGTAGCATTCAATCAAAATACCTCATGTGAGTTGATTTCAGCAGTCCACTTGTCAATAGTCCAATTGTCAACACCCTTTGCACCAAAGTATTCCCCTACTTCGAAGTGGCTGTTTAATTTGATCACCTCGTATTGCTGCAAATTGCATTGAAAAGTACCTTAAGGCCAACTTTCTCATATTCTCCTTTTTTTCCCAAAAAAACATCTCTAATGTTAAGATCCAGCTGATACCTTCACTCAGCAAAACAACACAAGGAAAACCATTTAAAGAAGTCCAAGCAAAATCTACAGCGTAATTGGAAACCGATTTAGCATTCGATATCAGAATTCTTCGGGGAGAGAGGACAGGAGATTTAAGGGATTTCAAACACCACAAAATAAGCCTATCAGATCATTGTTACACACCCACGGAACAACTCCATTGTGGAAGGAAGACTGAGGAAAATAAAGTTAAGTAAACAAGCATACTTATCCAACCAATGTTAGTAGGAGACACCACTGTAGTTGCCCCTGTATAAAAGCAAACTCATCCAACCAATGTTAGTAGGAGACACCACTATGATTGCCCCTGTATAAAATCAAAATATTCTTCAGACAACATAAAATTGGTAGAAGGTTGCAGCTATCTCTATTTATTAGAACAGTACGTGCAAATTGACTCAAAATATTCTCCATGCCATACAAAAATTTCCAGAAGGTTACATGGAAAAACACGAGGACCGAGGCATTCCAATTATGGAAAATTCTCAGAAGCCAGCAGCACATACACGGGAAAACTCAAATCCATTAACGGCAACTTTACATCATCAAGAAGTTTAATTAAATATTATTTAATTAATCGAATGGCGGATATTCCCCTACCATTCTCCTTCTACGCAGGCAGGCCACCTGGGCTGCATGCACACCACGTGTGGGCAAGCATGCAACCAGGCGACCAACGCCTGTTCACAGCTCCTGCAGCGCCATACTCCTGCATTTCATCCTCCCGCAGCCATCAGCCTCTGCTCCTCCTCAACCACACCCCCCCGCCACTACGATGCATACTCCTGCAGACATTAACCTCCACTACCATTACACAACCCTCTCACATATGCACCTTCCACTCACCCCTGCGCGTGCCCTACCTTACGTAGTTTTCCCCACGCAGCCATCTGCGCAACATCCCCTGTGACTGCACTCCACCACCTGCATGCGCCTCTCCTCATTCGTTTCCTCCCCGTCGCTTTTCCGTCATTAACTTCTCCATGGCCACCATCCACATGCTGCATGCTCGCCCCTTTACTCCATCTCTCCCTCGAGCTTCCATCTCCCTCTGCACTTCTTCGCGCGTTCCGGCGTTCTTTTATTGGACTCTTGGCTCTCTTAAAAGCTTCTCTCGATTTGCACAGTGCAGTCTGCCATTTTCTGAGTCTCTACTGGAGATACACATTCAGGGGATCCCTTGCAGAACATTTTCACCTTCCCTAACGTTCCCTCAGAATGTTGCCAGCATTATCAGGGTGCTACCAGTAGTGGAATGGTTGGCCAAGGTCATACTAAAATGGATGAATGGCAAGATTGGCCAGAACAACTACCCTCTGATGATGACTCTTTGGTTGCCAGTTGGACTGACCTCTTTGTTGTGGAAAGCGGTGAAGATCCTGGTTTAAATGTAGGTACTCTTTCCTTGTAAACCTATATTATATAATTGCACTGAGGCAGTGAAAAGATGTTCTGCTTGCAGTTTGTTTCCTTCAACCTGTTCAACTCCATTTTTTTTGAAGTTGGCGATTGATTTTTCATTGTCTTGTCCAATCATTCTACAGACAATATATCCGGCTACAAAGTTGCCAACTACATGTTCAATTCCACAGCAGAGGCAACTCCATCAGGAGTTTTGTGCCCCTGCCGGAGGAAATCAATTCGCTTCAAGCTCCACATCATCTGGAAATAGGACTTCTAACAAGCCACAGCTGAGATGGACTCAAGAACTCCACGAGCGATTTGTTGAAGCTGTTAAGACACTACATGGTGCTGAGAGTGAGTAATCCATCTGCTTACTAAAGAGTAACCGGTTGTATTTTGATTCAAGGCTTTCTACGATCTTCTACATCCCAACCCTGCCTCTTTCTCATGCAAACCATCTGTATCTGACTGCATGCAGGCCATTTTTCACTGTTAAAAGCTTCTTTCGATTCAGAGAACCCCTCCTCAATCTCTGCACTTAATTTTCCCAGGTATGGAGTTTGATTTGTTTCTATACAAGATTTGCTGTTAATTTTCTCTAATGCTGGAGTTTGACTACCGCTGCCTTCTTCCCTTCTTCCGCAGCAATTCTTCGTCATGTTACCTTGCAGATAGCTCGTTGTGGAGCTTGAAATTGATGCAAACCAGACATACAAAGCCTATATCAAGGTCCTCAATACACTGACTCGAAACAGGACTTGGGAATCTAGTATTTACCTGAGTATTGGCAGCATACAGCAATCCCGATGAGCTCGGCAGCCGCGGTTCTGTTCCTCTGCCTAGAAGACGGCGTAGTAGACGTACTCCTTGGGCGTTTCTTTGATGTCCTTGATCGTCGGGCAACGAGATAACAAGGAGGGCGCCTGGGCGAGGCCTCCAGCCATGGTAGCTGAGTCGGCGTGGCGGTGCGGGGCAATGGAATATTTGGTCTTCCAATCCATGAAGCGAACAACCATCTATCCAGAGACCCATTGGGCATGAATTCGTAGACCAGAATACGATGCGGCCCTTCCACACAGAGACCACGCAAGCTCACAAATTTGAATGATTGAGGGACGATATGGTGGCGATTTCTGCACAAAACTCCCGCAGTCCAAGCCCAAAACGATTTCGTGCAGGAAACCACCTAAGAAGACCCCGTGAGCAATGCTGTGCGCTTCAATTCAAATGCCTCTCATCAACGGCTGATAAGTCTCGATCCGCTACGCCCCCATCTTTTCCACGTGGGCCGGGCCGTCGATGACGCTTCGGTTGCGATCAAATCGACGAGGATTGCCCGATTTTCATTGAGAAAATTGTCTTACCGAGTTTGAATCAACGATGGCAAATCACTGAATCGTCAGACGATATATATCTATGGTTTAAAAAAAAATCGCAATAACTGCGGGCTCCCCGCGGCGTAAATAGAAAATAGGGTTGACGCTAGAGGGTTGAACCTAAAAAAATCACAATTATATAAAAAACATACCTTTTAGAACTTCCAAAATGCATCATTTCTCATGATCATTCCCTTGTTGCATCCATCATGCACGCATAAAGAAAAATGAATCATTTATCATGATCCTTCCCGTAATGCCAACACATGGCTTCCTTTGCTTCCTTCATGCATCTTTAACAACTCTCAAATTTATGCACCTTTTAACCCACCCCCTCTAAGAAGCCACTTGGAATTTTCATTCATCTCCATTAATGACCCAATATCTTGCAACAATAAAACAAAGAATAAAACCATTAAAAAACAAATGAAGAATCCCTCAAAGTTAAAGTGAAGAAGAACTCTCAAGAAACAAAACCTAGAAAGAAAAAGAAGACAAGTAATAAAAAGTGACAAATGGATTGGATTTAGGTATCTTTATGGACATAAAGGAAAAAAAAAAGGAATTTATAATTTGGAATTTTCTTCTTCATGGGTTAGTTAATTTTGAAATTTCTCCTCTCTTCCAAAATCTATGATTACATTTTAGTAAAAGTCAACTTTTAATTCCTAGAAAAGAAATATTTATCATAAAATATTTAATATTGATTTTTATTTGTTGGATGTCTTTGGTTGAAATATGAAAATTCGTCTTTCATTTGTAAATCTAAACTATAATTTAGTTAAAAAACTAAAGATTACTAGTTATAAATTAGTAAAAACAAGTAAAAAAATTAGAAAAAATTTCACTTCCTCCAAAATCTAAGGTTGTAAATTAGTAAAAGCAAGTAAAATTTTCTTAATAGTTAATAGTTTCTTAATAGTTTTATTTGACAAGACCTAGCAATTGCATCTTAATACTAGTATTTTACTTTGAATTTATTATTACTTATTTGTATGGTATTGAACTAATAACAATCTAGATAAAACTAATTTAATGAGAAAATTATTCCAAAAGTAAATACAAATCTTACCTTTCCAATAGTCTATATTTGAACATGCAATTTGTAGCATGATTAATAGACATAATTACAAATTCTAGGTGCTAAGATAATTGATAATTTATTGTTATAATAAGTATAATATTATTAATTACTAATTTATCTAATAAATGAATTATTAATTTATTAGTAGATTAAATATAAATAAAAATTATCAATTTACAAATATAATAATCAACATATATGCAAAGTGGAACAAAACATAAAAAATTTCTTGCCCTTCATTTGAAAAAATACATAATGATTGTCCTAGGCGAATTTTTATTTTGAATTTCTTTTGAAGGGAAAAAAACCATGGGATTAAAAACCATGGGTATCCCAACACCAGGTAGTAATTTACACCGTTGCACCGTTGCACCAAGAAACATACAAACCGTGCTCCTTATCAATATCCATAATTTATTATGACAAAATGAGGGTTCAAGCTCCCCATCGGGCCGTAAAAAAAAAGCATAAATATAGAGTTAATCCCACCCGATTTATGGGCAAGTGTAAACATACCTGATTCACAAGGAAGTTGTCATAGAAGTCGTAGATGAAAATTAGAGCAAAGGGAGAAATCCCATGTTCATGAAAAAGACAAAGAATTATTAAAATGTGGTGGAGGCTCGGAAATATCGTAAAGGAGAAAAGAAAAACCCTTATAAGTATACTTACCATAGAACATAATTACTATTATGGGAATGTCGACTAATAAGAAATGTTGCTACATTGTTGGGTGACTTTGAAAATAAATAGTTCTTTTAATATTAAAGACAAAAACCTTAAGCACCATAATAAATAGTGAATAAATGATGATGAGTAGACGACCTATTACCTATTTGCGACGGGGTTCCTTGAATAACAGTCTGACGCTGCGAGGTTATAGGAGGATTACTAAACAAAGGGGTTTCTTCAGATTCAGACTCTTCTTGGCTCACGGAACTATATCCACTATCTTGACCTAGGCTATAGGCACCAAATCTTCTCTTATACTGTTTTCCACTGTGCAGTAAACCACTTTGCTCGTCGTAGTTACTTTTCCTTCCAAACATAGGTTAGTTGCAACAAATCTATTTCTAGCAATCAGATTGTAACAATAATATTCATTTTTCAGCCAATAGCATTTTAATCTGCAAACTCAAAGAATTCAAAAACTTACCTCGCAGACCCTTGAAAAATTCCTTTTTTGCTTCACTGAAAGATTTAAGTGTATCAATAGCGAACTCCGTCACATAAGCTTCAAGAGTTCTATGAGTCCAAAAATCAACAGCTCTTGATATCGCATTGTTAATTCTCTTCAGTTGTTTGATTCTTGCTGGAGTCCAATCAGGGGACTCTTCGTTTCTGAAGTGAGTCTTTCTTTCTGCCAACCTGGATAACCACTCATGCAATTCTACGTGGATACCACCAAAAAATATTTCATACAATTCATCAAAAATGTATCTTTGCAAAAACTGTTCAGAACTTCGACACGGATCTTTGTTTTCTTGCACCGCAAAGTTTCGAAATGTCTCGTCGAGCCAGTCGCGAATATCTTTCACTGATGGCCTCCAAAAGGACATATCCCTCTTTAACAAGATCTCGGTCTCGACAACGGAACCATTTGTTGGCTGCTTAAGGCAGACCCGAGTTCTTATAACTAAGTTCGCAGCAACAAACAGACCCAGTTCACTGGCCCTTTCGGCAACGACTTGTAAACAAGTCGCAGTCTCACCCGAAGTCACAATGGGGAGTTGCAGAACCAGGTTTCTGCACACAAAGAGGGATATTATTGTATCTTAAACCTTTTAATCAGATATTTCATTCAATACACAACTTCGCATTAAGATTCAACAATGTTAGTATTAACCGTTTACTGGGAGTACAACACGAAGTTAACAGAAGCAATAACATGCATTACCCTTCACTGGGAGTTCATTGCGATGTTATCTACTCACTTAACTTATCTTTAAATGAACTTATTTTCCTTTAACATAATTATTCAAATAACATAACAACAGAAACCAGAAAGCGTTCACCATAACACAAGATATAACGTGGTTCACCCCCAGTGTAGGGGCTATGTCCATAGGAACTGCGCTCTTATATTATTCTTCGGCAAAAGGCAACAATTCCTGATCTGCGCACACAGCTGCAGATCTCTTCTCTTCTCCTCTACACACACAACTGTAGAGTTGTTCCGCACACAGCTAGAACTATTCTTCAAAATGTCTTACAATCAACCACAGTTGCACTTAGCATAACCAAAAAATGTGTCGATACTCACCTATGACTACTTATTTATACAAGTGCATCAGACGATTACATCGTTACAAAAACCATGGTATTAAAGACCATGGGTATCCCAACACCAGGTAGTAATTTACAAAAGAGGGGCTTCGTCCCAACCCCAAAGCCCCTAAGACTATTTTGATGCCAACATTCTGCGCAATCAACCCTTAAACCACGACGCCGTTCCAAAATGTGGACCTTTCAAGTCCACGCCTTCAAAATTGTGGACCTTCTAGGTTCGCTCCCCAACACTTCTTCTCCTTGATTTGCCCAACTTGGTGACTTTGAGTGCTCGATAGGGAGAGGCTATGTCTTAGAGGCAGGTGGTTCTGAGGGCACATCATTTTCCTGTATAAGAGGTGGAGTATATATTTGTACTTTTTGTTGTGATGATTTTTTTATTTTTTCATCAGCTGGTGTTTCTTCAGAATGTTTCGCATCCTTACTTATGTGTTGATGTTTAGGGTTTGCTCCAACCCAACAGGTGGGTTTGCGATGGTTCTTGATTGCTTTATTTTTTCTCTGATTTTTTTGCAATTTAGGGGTGAATGCCCTATTTTTAAAGCATACTTTACATATTAATTGTTAGTTCTTGTAGTATAGCTTCTATGTCCAAGAACATCCATTACCTTGCAAGATGATTTCAGCCGGAAACCCTTTACTGAAATCCATTTCATCGTAGATTGGGGCAAAGGTGGTGAATATAGTATTTGTTTATGGACTTCTACAATATTTCTTTCCGAGGGAATTCCCAATGGAGGGAATAGATGAAGAACCCCAAAAGTGCAGGGGAAGGTTTGGAAGCCTAACCCAAACTAGTGCGGAAGAGATATAAGTTGGAGAGTGATATAAGGTTGGGACCCATGGCTGGATGGATAGGCCAGACCTACCCCAAAACCAAGGACCAAAGAAAAAAATCTGATTGTTGTCATAATTATAAACAAAGATCACAATGAAAAAAATATTTCGCACAGGGGAAAATGATAACATCCTCCTCTAAGAGAGGATTCTATTTAGATGAAATCCAAGAGTGCAGATCGGCTAGATGAGGCCTTAAGCCATTGAACCTGGAAACAAGGGCATGGGAACTATAGAGATCAACATGATCTAGGGCTCCTTGAATGACATGAATGGTAATAATAGGGGATTCCTAGAACAAAAACTACGCCGAGGAGGAAGTCGATCCACCACCATGCTTAACCACTCACTCAACGATGAGGTAGACCCTCGTGGAAGGGAGGATACATGAGGAACTTAAACAGAGGCAATAGAGGAGGCGTGAGCCGTAGTAGGAGGTTGCAAAATCATAGGAGCTTCCTGGATCTCTAGTAGAGAAGGGAAACTAGAGCCATTTCCTTGCTTTACAGGACCATAGAATTGCTTGGTTGAACCTACAACAAGTAAAAGGGAATCTTTGAAGGAGGGTTGAGAGGGACTTGATGTGGGAGGTATTGGAAGGGGGAAATAAGGACAGACGGTGCCATGAATAGCAGAATAATAGAAAAATGGCGAAGCCCGGTCAAAACACTCATATTGGCTCGCTTCAAAAATGCCATAGAGCTAAAAAAAAAATCACCAAAATTTTACCCACTAGTAAAATGGGTAAAACATTTTACTCACTAATAAAATGCTGCTATCAAAACGGCAGATAATAAAAAACTCACCAAATTTATTCCTTAAAACATACTAGATTACACAAAATATGCCAAATTCTAGCATATCGCTAAGGTGCCAAAATTCGATTCCTTATCAAAATCCAAAGGGAAAGTGCGAATGTTCCAATGCTTTCATTGCTCTCTAGATAGAGGAAGGGGAATTTGGCAACGCGACCATCTACCATAAACTCAGCAGTGGGCACTGGGCATCACACTCTTCCATTGAAATATCTCTTACTGTTTTTATCATTTTTTATTTTGTTAGTATGGATCTTCCACTCATTATAACGAAAGCTTGATTGTGTGTAG
>LPNX010223414.1:152694-192795 GCA_001517045.1 Pseudotsuga menziesii | reverse complement strand
AGATTTTAAGTCTCACTTTGAATTAGGGGATAGAGTGTGTGCATGTGAGGTTGTGAATCCTAAAATAACAATAGCAATGAATGAAAAACTTTGTAAAAACTGAAAAAACTTTGAACAACTGTAAAAACTTTGCAAACCCTTTTTTTTTTTCTTTTTTGAAATCAAAATATGCTAAAGAATTTTCTAAACAATGCTGTAAATAAAAGACAGAGATGGCTGTATGGCTGCAAGGGGGACAGGTGGCTGTGCAGATGCAGGAAAAAGGGGGGCAAAGTAGCTGGGTTTCGGCGCAGAAACTATGGCAAAAAACTGTTCGCGGACCGCGGGTTGGAAGGCAACAGTCGCGCGCAGATCGCGGGTTTAGAAGAAATAGGCGCGGTCTAGGTCGCGGGTTTCGGGCTGACAGCGGCGGTCGGAGCGCGCCTGTGTAATGAACAGGCGCGGTCAGATCGCGACTGTGGGCGGACAAAACGCGGTCGGGGCACAGGAAAAGAGGCTGAAAGCGACGAACTGGTCGCGGGTTAGGGCTTTAAAGACGCGGTCGGAGCGCAGTAAACAAGGCTGACAGCGGCGACCTGGTCGCGGGTTTGGGCCTGAAATGTGTGATCGGGGTGGAGTAAACAAGGCTAACAGTGGCGAACTGGTCGCGGGTTTGGGCCTGAAAGGTACGATCGGGTCGCAGTAAACGAGGCTGACAGCGGCGATTTGGTCGCGGGTTTGGGCCTGAAAGGTACGATCGGGTCGCAGTAAACGAGGCTGACAGCGGCGATTTGGTCGCGGGTTTGGGCCTGAAAGGTGCGATCGGGTCGTAGTAAAGGAGGCTGATAGCGACGAACTGGTCGCGGGTTGGGGCCTGAAAGGTGTGATCGGGTCGCGGTTGCGGAAAGAAAAAACGCGGCTTCCGACAGCCGAAAACGACAGCCGAAAGTACAGTACGAAAAGAAAATAACAGTAAAAAGAAACAGCGGAGTCGCCAAAAACTGTAGCTAGGGTTTTCACCCTAGCTTGTGCTGATGAGCACCTACTAAGGAATCTGGAATCCTTAGTAGCAGTTCGATTAAACAAACAGTAAACTGGAAAATAAAAAGCTAAGCTAAGACAGTAAAGGTAAACGACAGGAAGTAAAAGACAGTAATGAAATATGTAATGGTGTTTTTATTAGAGTTACCTCCAATGTAGAGGTTGGTGGAGTCCGTTGCGCTGGTCCGATGTCAGTGGCTCTGAGCTCCGAGCTAGTCCTTCTCCTTCTCCGATGGTGGAAAATAGGCCAAAAGGGGTCTCAATGATGGAAGTAGCTTGATGGTAAGCTAGGGTTTCACGAGATGTTTTGGCAGAGCAAGGATGCTATGACTGTGGATGTGAAATGAGGGGGCTTCACCATTTATTTATAGTTTTTTAGTGGTGAAGTGCTTGCCCATGGTTTTTTGGAAACCATGTGGTTTAGGGAAGCTTGTTTAGGGTTTTTGGCCCTTTTTAGGGTTTTCCTCTTTTTCCTTATTATTTTTATTCCTTTTCTTCCCTTTTGGGGATTTTTGCTATTTTTGGAGGAATTTTGGTTATTTTTGGAGGAAAAAGGGGTTTTTAGGCCTTTTAGAGCCTTTTTAAATGGTTTTATGGCCTTTTGGAGGCATTTTAGGCCTCTTGGAGGCTTTTAGTGGGATTTTCAAGGAAATATGGTGGGTAAATGGACGAATGAGCCATGAAATGGGGTAGATGAGGTAGTTAACCATTTTTGGGTGTTAACAAAACCTACTCTCACTGAAAATTTTGATGAAGCCATTAAGGTCTAGAAAGACATGTCTGCCATTAAGACCAACCCTGGGGTAGACACTGATTCTGCATCTTCCTCTCACAAAAAGGCTGAAATTCCTTCCAAAAACGTAAATCCTGAGAAAAAGGGTCAAGATTCATTAGATTTAGACAACCTCCAAAGAGTTATTAAAAAACTGTCCAATGAAATCATTTATTTAAAGAAAGGTACTTCTGAAAGCACCTCAAATAAAGAACAACCTAGACAGCCCTTTAGAAGACCTTTCCAAAATACGGCTGCTAGATAGACCCCACCCTCTGAGGCAAATAATGTGGATGAAATTAATAGCTTCCTGAAGTTGTTGGTCTCAGGTTTAGAAACATCAGCCGAAAGTGAAACTCAATCTTCAGGATAGAATTCTGAGGATGCCCAAAGTAAAGACAGTAACACTGAAGAACAACCTCCTCAAATTATCAGTCATTTCTGGGATACCACAGAATCGACCAATGATGAAGATGTTGCTGTTGTGAATGTCAATCAGCATCAATATAACACTAGGAGCAAGAAAGATCAGCCCTCAAAGCAACCTTCTACAATGTCCACAGATGACAGTTCAACTATCAAAACAAAAAACCAACCTTCCAATACTAAGTCTATACAATCTCTTGATTTGGAATATGACTTGGTTGAGGATTTGAAGAAAATCAAAGCTAACATTTCTATCTACGAACTCCTCAAACTGCCTGTGATTCGAGATAAGATGATGCAAGGGGTTTCTCTAAGTAAAAATGGTAAAAATGCCTCTACTCAAAACAGTTCTGCTAGTACAAAAGACAACCCAACAAAATCTTCAGTCAATGCCTCGTCCATAGGTAAGAAATTAGATTCCTCAACTCCTCCTTTTTTGCTTACATTTGAAATCTGCAATCGTAAAGTACACAATTGTATGATAGACTCAGGGGCCTCGAAGAATGTCATGCCATATTCGGTATGTAAAAAACTTAACGCAGTCCCTGTGCCATGCGATACAAGCATTGTAAAACTGGACCGATCTAATGTAAAGGTAATAGGGAAGTTGAACGAAGTACTGATAAGATTAGCTTCAAACCCTCAGGTCCATTTCATCATTGACATAATTGTTGCAGATATCCCTGAAGCATATGGCTTATTTCTCAGCAGAGATTGGTCTGAAAAACTAAAAGGATACTTTGCAACAGACTGGTCATATTTATGGATATCTCATAATGGTCATCCAAACAAGATCATAATTGATCGAGAACGTTATATGAAGCACACAGTCACCGAATTGGACAACTCTAATGAGCCAGTGCTATTTACTGATACCATAATGGGAAATTACATGACTGATTCCTTCTTTGGGAACTTTGAGGATAAAACTTCATCAGTCCAAAACTTAGTACAACAGTTCGAAGTTTTCCATTTTACACGAGTTTCAGATGAAATTCCAGCTCCAAACAATGCTCATTTAGATCTGAATGATGGTCTTTGGTCTCTATACTTTGACGGATCTAAGTCAAAGGAAGGTGCTGGGGCCGGGTGCTTGTTGATAGATCCCATTGGGAAAAGGTACTTTGTTGCTTGCAGGTTGGAATTCGAATGCACCAACAATATTGCTGAATATGAAGCCCTTATTCAAGGGCTGAAGAAGGCAATTGACCTAGGAGCTAAATATTTGGTAGTGTTAGGAGACTCTGAAATTATCGTTAGACAGGTACGTAACACTATACATTGCATTGCTGGGCACCTGAGAAATTACCAGACAGAGGTATGGAATTTATTATTATCGTTTGAAGCTTTTAACATAAATTCTATCCCTCGTTATTTGAACCAGGAAGCAGATCTGTTAGCTAATGTTGCTTCAAGGTTAATTCCGTCTGAAGGCATGCTTGCTGATTCTTTCTCTGTTGAATTGCTTTTCAGACCTTCTATACCTGATAACATTATCAATTGGAGAGTTTTTGACCATGACAAACAGATAATCGAGTTCTTGATCATGAAGGATACTTTCAAAGATGTAGTCATCGATGAAATGACTCATGATGAAGACCTGTACAATTTTGCGGTAATTCATAAGCCTTGTACAATTGAGGAATCTCTTAATCAGGTCAGTACCCTTCCTAGATCTGTGATTAAACTTGAGAAATTTTATGATCTAAAGGATAAATTTAAAGGTGCAAGGAACTGCAAAACCAACAGCTCCATTATGCAATCTGAAATTATAAATCTAGGCACTGAACACAGTGCTCAATGTGTCAATCTGGGAAGTACATGTACTTCCCAAGAAAAAACAACCTTCATACGACTCTTTAATGAGTTCAAAGACATTTTTTCATGGATGTACGACGATATTAAGACGTTTGATCCGAATATAATGCAACATGTCATCCCCATGAAACAACAAGCTAAACCTTTCCAACAGAAGTTGAGGAAAATGCATCCTATCCTAGAACCGACTGTTAAGAAGGAGCTTAATAAACTCCTTGCTACCAAAATAATTTTTCCAGTCCGACATGCCCAGTGTGTGGCGAATCTCGTCCCTGTCAGAAAGAAAAATGGTGATATCAGGTTGGGCGTCGATTTCCGAAATCTGAATAAGGTTTCAGAAAAAGATAATTATCCTGTTCCTCCAATGGAAAATTTTTTACAATAGGTCTCTGGATCTGAAATGTTTTCACTTTTAGATGGATTTTCAGGATACAACCAAGTGTTAGTATCCAAAACAGATCAATTGAAAACAACCTTTAGAACCCCTTAGGGAACTTATGCCTACAGGAAAATGCCGTTTGGCTTAATTAATGCCGAAGCAACATTTCAAAGAGCAATGGATATTGCATTCAGAGGCTTAATCGGCCAATTTGTCATCATTTATCTTGACGATATAACTGTCTTTTCAAAAAACAGAGCTGACCACCTAACACATCTTAGGAGGGTTTTTGAGCGTTGCAGGAAATATGGGATCTCCCTGAATCCCAAGAAATCTATCTTTGCAATTATCGAAGGTAAGTTATTGGGTTTTGTAGTTTCAAAACAAGGTATCAATATTGACCCAGAATGTACCCAGGCTATATCACATATTTCTATGCCTCACTAAAAGAAAACTATGCAGTCATTTCTAGGGAAGATAAATTTTGTTTCCAGGTTTATTCCTGGGTTCACTGAAATTGTCAGGCCACTTCAGAAAATGATTAAGAAAGATGCCGAGTTTAAATGTTCCGCTGAAGAAAAGCAATATTTTCATGATATATTAAAAGCGATTGCTGAAGCTCCTACCTTAACAAGCCCAGATTTTTCTAAGCCATTTATTTTGTACACGTTTGCTTCTGATTCTTCATATTTCGCTGTTCTAACACAGAAAAATCAGGAAAATAATGAAGCTCCCATTGCTTTTACGAGTTCTGTTTTGAATGGTGCAGAGCTGAACTATCCAGAATTTGACAAACAAGCATTTGCTGTTTTTAAGTCAGTAAAACATTTCCAGCCTTATTTACTGAAGTCTCATACCAAGGTCATTGTGCCATATTCTGCAGTCAGAAATATTTTGGTGCAGAAGGACCTGGGTGAAAAATGAGCCCATTGGGTCACAACACTTCAGGAGTATGACCTGGAAATCAAGCCATTTAATATTTTTAGAGGACAGGGACTTTGTAAGTTGGCAGCTGGATCTTCAGACATCCCTGAATCTGATCTACACTTCTTTGATGAACATTCTCTATTTGAAAGGGAATTTTTCCCAATCTCAGCTCCCTCTGAATCTTGGTACCATGATATTAAGTTTTTTCTATTACATGGAAATGCTCCTGAACATTTAGATTCACGTAGTAAAAGAGCTTTGAGATTAAGATATGCTCCTTATCAGCTGATTGATAACATTCACTTCAAAAGGAATTTTGAAGGGGTTCTCCTTCGATGTTTAGAAAGAAATGAAGCTGATAATGTCTTGTCTCAATTACACACAGGGCCAGCTGGGGGACACTTTGGCGGAGAAACCATTGCACATAAAGTACTCAAAGCTGGTTATTACTGGCCTACGTTGTTCAAATACGCATATGCCTTTGCTAGAAAATGTCAGGAGTGTCAAAGAGCAGGCGGTAGGCTTAAGAAAGCAGCATTACCTCTCTAGCCTGTTATTATTGAAGTCCCATTTCAACAATGGGGTTTAGACATCGTTGGTCCAATTACACTAGCTTCTTCATAGCAGCACAAATACATTTTGACAGCCACCGATTATTTCATTAGATGGGTTGAAGCCATCCCCTTGCGAGTGGTTAACTCAGAACAGGTGATATCATTCCTTGACTCTTTTATTATCACCAGGTTTGGTGTTCCCGAATCTTTGATTTTTGACAATGCAACCTATTTTTCTTCTGTAAAGTTAATGGAATATGCATTGGAAAAGGGCATAAAATTAAAATATTCAGCTAATTATTATCCTCAGGGTAACGGATTATCTGAATCTTCTAATAAAAATTTAATCAAGATTCTGAAACGCACGGTGGTTAATCATCATCGAAACTGGCATAACGCCTTATCGAATGCTTTGTGGGTTGACAGGGTGACTCCTAAGGCTGCCATAGGTAATTCTCCCTTTTTTCTGGTATATGGCAAGGAAGATATTTTTCCTCCTCATCTATTCTTACCCTCTCTACAACTCTCCCAGTCAGTACAAGAGACACCATGTTCTGCCATGGAACATCGAATCAATACCTTGCTTAAACTGGAGGAAGATAGAGAGTTGGCTAGAAAAAAGTTTGACCAACACCAAAAAACTGTGAAACGCTGGTTTGATCATAGAAAATAAGCCAGTAGAGATTTGGAAGTAGGTGACCTAGTTCTGAAATGGGACAAGGAGCACGAAGATAGAGGAAAACATACTAAGTTCCAATGCCTGTGGCTGGTACCATTTATTATTACAGAAAAACTTGGTCCTAGCACCTTCAGGTTACAAACCCTGGAAGAGGACATCGAGAACCTTCCGGTGAATGGTCATCTGATTAAGAAATATTTCTGTTGATCCCCCTCGAGGGATTATCCTGTACATACCTTGTGTGGTGTGCTTGGTTTGTGGAATTTATTAGTGTGTTTATTTTACTTGTTTGCTTTGAATATTTTCTTATATTCATTTGTCTTTTTATTTGCATATTGTTGAGTCTGATCAATTTATCAAACTTCAAGCTGATGATTTTGTTATCAAGTTCTGTGATTGATCTCCAAATCATGCACGAAAATCTTACTATCCTGAAAATTGTCATATTGTTTTACGTTTTGAACAGTGAACAGGTTTTCGTCTTTCTAGATTTTACCAGAAATTCTTAAATCATGTTAATGCAAATCAATAATATGAGTCTCTGCAAAGATTTTTCCAAAGGAATTAGGGCAATGTTTTTCGAGGTTATCTATTTAAGTCTTTTATGCCATCCCTTCTTGTAAAGAGAATTGGACTTGCCTCCCCATATGCTAAGACAATCTCACTGCAGATTAAGTATAACTACATTCTGGCCATGGTTGGATTTGAATATTTTCATAATAATCTGAAGGACAGAAGGTCTCATAACGAGCCGGTCTGTTCAGGATCATAGGTTTGCATTCAGTAACATTGTCATTTCTGGTCACCAAGCCTGGACAATGGCCCTTGGACAGAAACTTTGAGGGATAAAAGGTCTCATTACGAGCCGGTTTATTTACTGTGGTGCAGATTGGTGACTGACATGGTTACTATCTGGTTACCAAGCTAGAATCATGGCCTTCAGAAGTATAAAAAAAGAAAAGAGAAGTATAAAAAAAAAGAAAAAAGAAAAATGATGGTAACAGTTCAACCTAACCAGAATTGTATATCTATAACTAGCAGATGGGATACTGGCATTCCTTGGGTTTTGAAGCAACCCTGTCAAGGCTATAGACGCTTGCTAGCAGCAGGGCCATGCTTGTGGTATTGAGATTTTATTCTTTAAAACCAAGCCATTTACTGTTTTACTTCGTTTGGACTTATTTTTGTGAGAGACTAAATTTTTATTAAATAAATAATCAAAGGTATAAATTTCTGGTAAATTTCTAGAGATGTGAAATTCATGAATCTGTTTAAGATGTTAAAATATTGATTTCTGTATGATGGCATACATGAAGGATCTAATTTCTTTGATTGCATGATTTCAGGTTAACAAATCAGAGATAACTGTTCCGCCCAGTTAGTCGCCATCTGTTGTGCCACTACCCAACAGCCTTAAAAAACATATTTCATCAAACAAAATTCTATTTTGTTTTGATGAAATGTTTGAATTTCTCATTTCAAATCTAAAGAATCAACAGCTACTGAAATGATGACATTTCGCAAGCTACTGAATCGATGAAATTCTATGTTTTTTACAACCTTTGTGAACTATGGTTAATGGACATAAATCATTGCATTAAAATCATTGCTTTGGATGAATTTATCTTTGTAACTTAAGGGATAAGCTTTGCTTGTTATAAGTCTTCACTTGAATATTAACTAATGGATATGTGTCATTGGTTTAGTGTAAGTTTGACAAGGTCCTAGAACATCGAAGGCTTAATCATTTATGCAAATATGCATTATCCTAAGTTCATCTTTTGGACTCCGAACCATACTCAATATTACCATAATTGTTTAATGTTGATTTTTATAAAATCACTATACGGTAAGGTTGACATAGGGTTATTTCTTATGGTTAAATTAATTCATGTCGTCGCCTCCGAATCCAATCCACTTGCTGCAAGGTTGATATGGTATTATTGCACCTGTACTTAACTCTGTCAATCACATTCACTTGCCAGTACGAGCTCAGCATCGTGGATCCCTGTGTGTTGAACACCTGTGATTCATTTACGGTATGATTGTATGCCGAGTACTCTGAATAAATAATGGTAACATGAGTTCATCTGGAGTCTTAGCCATCACTTTCTATTTTGATTGCCTCGCTGTGTGATCATTCCCCTCCATGCCGAGTTTTTAGGGTTATTGGTTGTGTTTGCTCATGTCGCAGTTTGTTTATCTCAGAGTTGGGTTTCATTGCTTGTGTTTCCTGCTCGGCTTCCATCCTGAGTGTTCACTCTCCAGCTCACTGTCGTGTTTTGATTTGTGGTACCTCTTCTGTGTGCGGCTTCGTGCATGTGCGCATGCAGCTATGGCTCTCATGGTCAGGGTGGAAACCAGTGACATGAAACTTCTTGATTCAAACCCTGAGCTCTTAGCTAGGGTGGAAGCAGTCGGATGGTTGCCGTTCATTCGCAAGTTCGCGGATTCGAACCCGAAGGTGACGAGGTTGTTTGGTTTGTCGTTGGACGATTCTAGGGTTAAAATAACTGACCTCCAATTCAGGGTTGATGAACGCTCAGTGGCTCTGGCTACCGGTTTTCCGTTAACAGGTGAACGATGGTTCAAGTACAAGCAAATGGAGGTGATTGAGTGGAGGCAAATGTTGAAGAATCCCTGTCAAGACGTGTCGTTCAGAACCGGTGTGTCCCAGAAATACTTTAAGAAAGAGTGGCGACCAGTCTTGGACGTTATCCACAGGTATGTGACCTGTGAGGGTCGTCTCTCCTCAGCTTATATCTATCATCTTCGGTTGATGGCTGTGTTTATCGGTTTTCCTCTTAATTTGCCTCATTATCTAGTTCACAGTATGTCTAAGATGTCTTCGGCCATTAAGAAGGGGCCGAAGAACCTTAGTCACAGTTTGTTTCATCATGGTTTGGTGAGGATTTTAATAGAGAGGGAATTGTCCAAGCAAATTCGGTCACGGGATGAGTTTCTTGAGTCGAATGGCTTCTTGGCTTTCTGTCATTGTCAGTTTGACTGCCCTGAAGAATTTTTAAGGCATCTACAGCCTAGTCGAGTTTCGGCTTCGCCTGTACACGAGCCTGTGTCAAACCCTGATGGCCGTGTAAGCCCCAGCGTTTGCAATGAGTCAGTTCCGGCTCCTGTAAGTAGTCCCGGTACTCCTGTGCCTTCTAAGCGCATGAGGAAGTCTCCAAATCTATCACCGGTTACACCAAAACGTAATGTTGATACCTGCAAATAGATAGGAAAAAGGCCGAATGCTAAGGTTATTGGTAGGTTTACAAGGAGTATGTTAACCAAGGGTAACGTTGTTAAGCCTCCCGTGAGAAATAATGTTGATATTGAAACAGTCGTGATTGACGACGAGGAAGAAAAAACTGTTTTACCTGATGATAGTCTTGATGTTGATCATGAGCCTTTCGTAAACCCTGCAGATAGTAATCCTCATGTGTCTGATAAGAATCTTCAGGTTGACCCTGTGGTCGATTCCCCAATGAAGGGCAAGTCTGTTGAAAATAATTTACCCGGGCCTTATCAAATTGGTGAAACTGTTCACCCACTCTTTGTCAGTTGTCTGCTAGATAAAATACACAAGATGGAAATAGAACTGACAGAGATGGTGACACGTGATGATGTTATCAGAGCTGAGAATTTGAGGCTGAAAGAGAAAGTTGATTCAGGTGATAAGTGTCTGCTCCGTCTTAAGAAGCATAAGAATAGGTTGATTAGTAGAGTCCTGAAACTCCAAAACGAGAGTCATAAGAAAGAGGAGAAGGTCTGTGAATTGAATGCACAGGTCACTCTGATGCAATTCAAAGGGCATTCGCAGAACCCAACAAATGGTGTAAATATCCAGGTGTTTAATGCCCCTGTTAATCTATAATGTTTTGGGTGCACTTACTATTGGTTTCAGGTTTGAAGTTGTAATCAAGTGATAATCAAGTTATTTTTGTCACAGGTATTGGTTTGTATTGATTTTTGCATTATGTAGTTTATTTTATTTTGTTTTTGCGTGTGTTTTAATTATATTTCTTTTATGTGTAGTATCGCAGGTGATGTTGTTGATACTCTTTCTCAGATTTTGATGACCGCTTACCTTCAGGATGATCCTTGGATAATCGGGAATAAATTGATTGGCAGTAATGTTTCCCAGGTGTCACTATATCATTAGTGCCTTTGTCGTTTTTATGATTTTGTGCTATAAATAGAGTCTTTCCAATTTCAAGATGTTATTACGCATATAGAAAAATGACATGAGGCATTTGTCATTTTTAACGAAATTGGTTATGATTTTGATTTTATGGTTTCTAGTTTTATAGAACTGTCCTCATGTGAAGTAATTTGTATTTAAAGAAGACATGTATTACTGGATAGGGGGTCGATAGTTGGGGAAAAGGACATGACAAGATCACTATAATTATTTCCTATGACTTGAGACAATTTTTTGTCAGCAGCTACAATACTTTTCACTAGTGATATCTATATATATATTTACAGTTTTTATACTATGCAAAAGTATGTATGATATCGTTTAATCTTGTCACTTTCTCTGCAGTATTTTATGTTTTGTCATTATTTCTTTGATGAATTTTGCAAATACATCGTATTTAATTTGTCGACTTACGCTGGTTTTGATTTGTTAATATATGTCATAAAGTAAATTTGATATTGTCATCATATTACATATGATATACTTGTTTATTGTGTGATCTTGTTCGAATTATGAATTTCTTCTGAATATTTCTGGATCGTTAGCACAGTAGAATTGTTGGCAATTTGATTCCAGGTTAATGTTCTCTATGATCCTGATCAGGATAGGATGTTTAAAATAGATTAATGATATTTTTCCTTTAGTTATTTTATTGAAAATCTATTGAATCAGATCTTTACTTTTATACCACTACTGGGTCATTTTCGGATCTTATGAATAATGTACATGTTTTTATATTGTATCTCTGTAATTCATTGAGTCTGATTAACTTTTATCCTTGTATTATAAATTAATTGATTGAGTAGATTAATTTCGACTGATCAATTTTGTAATATACTAATTAACTTGATTAGTCTTATTTGTATATTCATAGGGATAGTGTAGATCTAATCGATAAATAGTAGCTTGAGTTTTCTCCTCTCCTGTAGCTAGGAACAACTTAAGGAAGGCAACGGGGCCTTAATCCCGTCAGGGACAGCTACCCAACGAATGAGAGCATCTCGAAAACTCTCAGATCGGGTTGTCTCTTGGTTGACACGTGCCAATTCGGCCCGTCAACACTACGTCCACTTAGTTCCACTTAAGTTGGTTATGAGGTTATTAACTCACCTCAAAGAGTTTGCATGGCTAACAAAGGGCATTTAGTCTCTAGTTAATCCTTAACTTGGTTTTATGCTCTAGAGAGCAATTCATATTACCAACATAACTAATTCGAATCACCTTCATATAATATATTGATTCATACTTATAAAGTGGATGGAATACAATAGTTTAATGTGTTATTGAAAGATTTTTTTGCATCTCTTTCATGTTTTGATAATTAATGACATGATTTTGTCACTTAATTATTCACTTGCAAATAGTATTACTACTTAGTTTAGTTTCTAGATCTTGTGCTCCAAAATCTCATTTGTTATTAAATCTTTAGGGGTTCTAAAGGAATTGGTGTACAAGTTTGTAGGTAGAAGAATACATTTACAGGTTAAAGGAACCATCAAAAACACATAATTTGAAATGGAGCTATCTTTCCAACTTATCCTTAACCCCCTTCAATTACTTTGAATGGAAATCATTAATTGAGATGCTCTTGTGAATGAAGGGACTTTATAGGATCACTATAGCAATAGAAGTAGAGACTACTTCAATTGTGCTGAAGTCCAAAGCAACGGAAATTTTAGGGGCGAAATTTAGGCCATGGCCGAAATTTAAGGAGTTTCTACTTTTTCTTGGGAGAATTTTTGTATAGTAATATTTATTATTTTTATTTTTATTCTCCCTCGAATTATTTAAAATTAGTTTATGCATAAGGGATTATCCCATGTATATTTATTAAGAAGAGAAAAAATGTTTTTAACCCATAAAATTTGTGTAGAGATTTTCATTAGCCCCTTGTTTTTTAGGATTTGACATTTCTTCGAGCAAATTCGCCCTCCCCATTTGGTGTGAGTTAGAATTAATTTCATGGACTTGGGATTAATTTTGTTGAATAGTGATTACATGAAAACCACTATTTTAGGATGTTTAAATTATTAGGTGGAAGGGTAGCTTTGGATTCATAAGGGTGAGAGTTTAAAGGTACTGTTACATATGGGTATAGCGTATAAATATTTCATGGATCATATGGGCATGCTTCCTACTAACGAGAGGTCTATTATCTAGTCAATTACCATGGTCATTGGGTTATGAGCTAACCGGAAAAATGGAGAATATCTTACAATTTTTTAGGTCTTTGTATTATATCAAAGTGGATTATAGTGGAGGGGAATTGATAGTGACCAAATCTCATAACATTGTCTTTTATTAATTGTTTGCTTGTTTTCTATCATACGAGGGGTGCTCACATTGCAGAGGAAAAAATAAGTATTAGAAATCAAGCAAAAGGAATGAAAATTATTTTTAGATAAAATAATTATATTTTTTTTTCTATTTGTAACACCTCGGTTTTGACCCCATAGTATTAAATTGCATATAATGTAAATATTGTATTAAATCATGGTGTTGACCTAAAGGAAAAGGCCCCACCATGGGTTTAGTGTTTTATGTTTCTGCGATTAAAATTGATGTCAATGGTTTATGTGATAGCTAGGCACAATGTGTTTTGAGACATCATGTAAAATGCAAATTAATAAAAATACCACAACTAACTATGCGCCGCAACGTTAAAGAGACGGGGGCATGATTTCACAAGGAATAGGGAGGGGGAAATAATCAAACCCTTGAGCCAATGGACAAAATCCAATTTCTAAGGGAAAACACACAAAGTGGTCAACTACTCTTTTCATCTTTTATGCCCATTCATCTAAAGTTGGTTGAGGAAGTTATTGCCTTGGGATGGGAGAGGTATGGAGGTCAAATTCGAATTTGGGAAGTCATGCATTTTTGGGAAAAGTGTGTTTTGGATTCTTGGGCAAGTAAATGCTTGGAAATGCCTTCCCAAGCCATTATTCACCCATGTGTTTTCTTCCTCACACAGCTGGAGATAGCTGGGGCATTTTCCCTCATGTTTTTGTTGTTTTCTTCATTTTTCCCATGTCTAGGAATTCGATTGGGCAATGCTCAGTGGATGGGATCCTCCATTGGCATTTTTGTTGCGGTTTCCTCACTGCTAGGGCTGGGAAATCCTATTTTTGTTTTGTTGAGTGAATTTGCAACAATGATTCACGTTTTGGGGGTTTCAAGAGGTTGTTTTTTGTCTTCGTCACGCAACTGAGATGGCTGGGCGCTTTCCCCTCATGATTTTTGTTGTTTCCTCATTGTTCCATGCCCATAAATTCATTTTTGTGTTTCTCCATGGTTGAGAGCGAAGATCTCCTGATTTGGGTGTGAATGATGGGCGTTTTTGCTCCAGTAATGCTCATGTATGTTTTCTGAGTTCAGATTTCGATTTGGGGGTTTATGGTGGCCGAATTACCTCCATATTGCACAAGAACGTTTCCTGAAAACATATTGCACAAGAACATTTCCCTCAGCCATTTCGTTTTGGTTGCCCATAAATGTTTTGTTGATGTCCAACAGTTGTGTGTGGCTGTGTTTTGATTAATTGGTTGACTGTGTGTTTGATGCAAAGTGTTTGCTTGGCTACATAAGTCCAAGAGACCCATCTGTTGGAGGGTATGATAGTGTTTCGGTGTGATTGTTGGCTTGGCTGAGTAAGTCCAAGGAACCCTTATGCTATTGGCTTGTTTCTCTAGTAGCATGATAAACCCAAATGTATTTTTGGCTTGGCTAGGTTTCAATATGTACTGGCTAGGTTTATGAGCCTGTTGTTCCTTAGTTCCTTGTGGAATCATTCCCAGCTCAAGGGTGACAGTGATGCTGAGAGATTGATGAACACACTGGCCTATGGTTGGGTGGAACGTTACAACGACATAGCTAGTTGTGAGACATCGCAATTACAAGATAAGTATTTAATTTTATTTCTTATTTACTTACCTTTGCATCGGTATTTGTTTCCTCAATTAATATGAACATGTTGAATTCTTGAATGCATGTGTTTTGCTTCCGCTATGTATTTATATTTACAATGCATCTGTTTATGTATCTTATGACCAATGCATTTGATTTATTATCGTTTTTATTATATGTCCATAAGATATTTTTCCCGTTTGGCAGCAGCAGGGTGTAGGTCACGTCCTCTCCATCATCGGGATGAGGGGTGGGGACGTGAAACTATTTGTAACAGTGAATGCTGAAATTACACTACTAAAAAAGATTTATTTGTTCATCATATTTTCTTAAGTTTTTACAGACAAATATAATTAATATGGTAAAAATGATGTCAATGCCATGTTAAATTAGTTCACACATCACATGTTAAATTTTCTTTCATGACCATTTTATTGGATCGTCAATGCCGTGTAAAATTCTTTTAAGAATTCCAATCCTGAATTATGTCTAATATTAAAAAAATAAAACCATGCCTTTCTCTGTATTAAGAATATATTTATCACGATTGAATTATCTCTAATATTAAAAACATTAAACCATGTCTTTCTTTGTATTAAGAATATATTTATCAATAAAAATGGTGCGATAATTTTATTATCGTTATCAATACACTAAGTATCTTTGTAATATGTTGTTGTAATTTAAAAAAACATTAATTACGTTCATAGGCATATATATCTTAGAATTTTGGGGTGGACTACCATCTATGCTTTTTCATCAACGATAAAAATGAGACAATTATACTGTCCAAATTGATTCTATGGTTGTCGTCCAAGATTAAATGAGAATGAGACAAGTGTACTATCTAGATTGATTCTATGGTTGTCATCCAAAATTAATAATTAATAATTTCAAAAAAAATAAAAAAATAGCTTAATTAACATGTGATAAGTACAGTTAGTGATAGTTGTAAAAATTAAAATTAATCTTCAACTATTCCATTATTACTATACAACTACGAGCTTAACTCCATCGATTATTACATACAACTATTAGCTTAACTCCAATGATTCTAGAACTATTAGTTTAACTTCAACTCTAATCACAATTATATTGGATAACTATTATCTTAACTATTAGATACAACTATTAGCCTAAATTTCAACTCTAATCACTTAAGGCTTACTCTAATCAATTAAGGCTTAGTCCAACTGCATTTGACATCTAGGAGTCTAGCTAATGTGCAGTCATATAAGAGTCGAACTCCTAATAAAATAGTTCAAACTCCTAATAAACTCCTCCGAACTCCTAATAAACTCCTGGATCTCATAGTTGGGCATCTAGTTATATAGTTTGTATTACATATTTAGGTTTTCCATATAGATATAATTAGGTTTCTGATTCTTTTTAAAGGAGGCTAGTCTAACTCATAATTAACAATTTCAAAAAAATAAAAAATAGCTTAGTTAACATCTGATAAGTACAATTCATGATAGTTGGAAAAAACAAACCTTAGCTTCAACTATTTGATTATTAGATACAACTATTCAATTATTAGCTTGAATACATTGATGATACAACTATTAGCTTAAATTCAACTCCAATCATGACTTTTACTTGAATTGCAATTGCCAAATTAGTTTAACTTCAACTCTAATCACGCTTACATTGGATAAATATTAGATTAACTCTAATGATTCTACAACTATTAGCTTAACTTCAACTCTAATCACGTTTATATTGGATAACTATTAGATTATTCCAATAGTGATATAACTATTAAATTAAATTTAGATTAACTCCATATCTTAGCATGAGAAGTTGAGCTTGATTGCAGTGAAACCATGCACCAAGAACAATTACTTAGGTAATGTGCAGCTTATGTGATAGTTACTCCATCTAGCAATTGGGAGTCTAGTTAATGTGCATAAGTCTTAGTCTAATCTTTATATTAACTTTTAAATTAAGTATTAGATACAACTATTAGCTTAACTCCAATGATGATACAACTATGTTGTAAGAATCCTATATAAAATATCTAGATTGTGTAATTGTGCACTACTTTGCCTCCAACAAAAGCTAGCTTTGACTACTTAGAAATGTTTTCGATTTGAAAAAGCTGAAAAATATTATGCATAGCCTATTATAAGGACTGAATCTGACTTTTTCTAATGCATAGAGTTTGCAACGATCAATATTTTGCTTTAGATAGCTCTGATGTGTTCGGTTGTCATTTCTATTTGATAAATGTTGTAACTTCTAATTACAAAGAAAAATAAATAAATGAAAAATAAAAACTTCGAACTCGTTCCTATAATAGTAATAAAAACACTACATAGTATACAACAAACTCCATTGTAGTCAAAATGTACAGCTTGAATTCCATTACACCAGCCACAAACTTGTATGTATTTCGCCAAAAATAAAAATAGTTTTGATTATGAGCACTGTGATAAAATTAATAAATGAAAAAATACTACAAAATAGAGAAAGTTTAATAAATTTATCGATCTTAATGGCAACCCATGAATTTCATCTTTCATTGGCTTTCCCAATCCATGGTTAATTTGGTCACTTGTCACTGAAGAATGAATCTCTTTTAAGGTGAGTAATAAGCATCAAATAGTGTTGTCTAAATAATTTTTTGTTCATTGTTTGTTGGATAATTGCAATAAAGTTTATCATATTACTTACTTTCATACTCTTTTGTAACCATCAATTTCTTAATTAAACATAATACTCTTTTTAAAGTATTTTAATATCTTTTTCAAAGTTCATGTTTTTGCTTGTTACTATATTCTATTGTAATGAAATGTAGACATTGTAAGACTTGAAGGACTCATTGTATCCAACAAAACATTGTCCAAACTAAAGGGTTAAAATTTAGTTTTGTTCTCCTATGTAATATGATTATATATAGACCAACATGGGTTTCTCACTAGTGAAATCTTCATATGGTGTTTTGTCCTTCAATACCCTGTGAGGACGCTTACTGGTTCTTTTAGTAACCCCTTTCCATTGTAGGTTATATGAAATAATTAGCTCTCTTTCTCGATCCTTGATTTTGTATAAAAGGAATCAAACTCCTTATAGATATAGTCTCCTTCATTATTAGGTTTGAGTACCTTCAACTTCATAGATGTCTAGTTCTCTGCAATATATTTGAACTCTTATCCCTTGCAAAAGGCCCCATCCTTGGAATTCATAAAATAAACTCTGTTTTTTGTAGAATACTAATCAATGGATGAAATATAAAAGATATTATATGTTAACGATGTTTATGGAATATGTCCACATGTGTTTGAATGTACCAGCTCAAGAACCCCTCTTGTTTTTTTGTCAATGATTAGGAAATAAATATTGGTTATTTTGTCAAGTGCATATCCCTTGCATGATCATATCCTCTCCACCTTGAAATCTCAAGGTTCCACCACCATGTGCTTCTGGAGAGGGAAGTATTTATTGTCCAAGTGAGTTAATAATTCATTCCAATGCTCATTATATCTAGCACAAGTAATTTAATCGTATGTTTCAATGATCACCGCAATTGACACTTTTATTCACTAAATCTCCATGCATCATATAATTATCTAGAAACTTGTAAAGGCCACCCTTACAAATTACCTATGGAAAAAACTATACTATCATGAGGAAAATGCTTTTTAATAATCACTTATCAATAACTAGACTCGTCCATACACTTTCGACGAAGTGTTGTTTAATATAGGAACATACAATAGCTCATATAGCTTCAGGAACTCTCCTTATAGCATTTAGGATGAGATGAAACCCATCCAAATTATAGGTTCTTGACATCATCACCACTATCCTATGAGCACCCTTCACTATATGGTGTAAGCAATATCAAAGGCAGAAACCTTCACCCAAAATCCATATATCTGTCAGAGACCCTAGAATTCACAAAACCCTCGCCTCCCTCGCTCCAGAACCCTTCTAGCCCCTTTCAATGCATGGTAAGACTTCTCCCAGTGTAATTAATTCCTATTCATAATCATTTATTTCCTTCACATGGTTTTTCTTTCTTAGCACATAATCATTATGGTCTCTCTTCATTTAACACCTTGCACTTGTGATTCACTACTATATTTTTGGATACATGAAAATGGTTGGTAAACAAGAGTAAGTGGTTGCAAATACCTATGTAAAAAATGTTTATGTTGGTTGTTGTAGATGGTGTTGGAAAAATGTTTCTGTTGGTTGCCATTCACACAAGTGCGCCATCATAGAGAAATATGGAAATATTGAAGTGGGGATTGAGAGAATGTGAGGAGAGATGGGTCACGCACAATAGAATCCTCATATATGCAGTAAAAAAACTTAATTAAGATCCAAATGAGAGTTCAGTGTATCCTTTTCCACAACCAACTTGTATTAGAATCTCACTCTCTCGAAATTGGCTCATTAGTAGGGTAAGTGAGCACTCATCGTGCAGTGGACAAGCTAGTGCTTTCCAAAACGCCAAAGAAAAATTATCAAATAATAAAAAGACATTATAATTCCTCATGAAATAATTTTATAACCCTACTAAGGTCATCCAAGGTTCAATTCACTGCCGTAGGCTTCCGCCAACTCATCCTTGATGATCAGTAACCTCCATGACACTTGTCCTTCTCCTCAACCCTTCATCTTCCTCCAAATTCGAATTGCTGCCACCAAACCCAAAGTGCACCCTCTTGGAGGATATTTTTAGCCCTGAAATTTCATATTGTCATAGTTCTACAATCGGGTGTGTCATCACCCCAAATTTTCACAAAAATTTAAAATTTTGAGATAACATAAAATGTTGAATAAATAGTTTACTTAATAGCTAAAGGTTAGCAGAAAATGAAAAAGACCAACGATTAGTATTACACATTTTTAATTTCGTTAACTAAAAAAAAATAGTTTCCTTTTCGTAACATGAAAAGATTTACTTGCATATTGTTTTCTTTCGGTTTACTGATGAGTCTTCTTTATGGAAAGTAGGTGGAATCTAACTTTGAATCCTGGGTGTTATAGTATATTTTACCACACCAGGTGAATCACACTTGTATGGCCTTCCCCTATCCCTCTGCAGACTCCTTAGACCCCTCAGACCATTTTTTGTCCTTTGATGTTTCCTAGACCATCCCTAAAAACATGTGAAAATTGATATATGCAACTTTTAAACCCTTTATCGCATATATACGTGGGTTTGACCTCTTAAACCACGTACATCGGGATGTGTACAAAAATCCAAATCCTTTTGGAGTTTTCCTTGACATGGATCCGACTCACTTGTCTCTTGGCCTTCCATATGCCTTGAGATCGATCGGATTCAACCTTTCATTACCCCATTGAAAATCTATATAAGGAACCCTTTGGATACATTGAAGGCTTAAGAGAATTGAGAGCAAAGAAACTATAGTCCATTGTTGCTGGAACTTGTGCTTGAGTCTGCATCCCTTTGTCCCATTGGAGCACTTTAGTGTTCTTCCCAAGCTTTCCTTTTTATTGTGAGCTTGCTATCGAGAGATGGAGGATTGAGGTGGTGGAGGCCCAAGTGGGGGATTCAGTTTCTCTGATTCACAGACATGCCGATAGAGGTTGTATTCATTGTAATCTCTGGTTTTATATTAATAGAAATATCTTTTCCTGTCCAATAATGTATGTTTGAATGAATATTTTATCCATGGATGATTTCAAATGCTTATAGGTTGTTGATATATATATGCTAGAGTAGATCTAACACCAATATATACAGTATGCTTGTCTTTTTTACTTATTGTTGAGGAAGTGATTCATTAATTCAAGATGAAGTTGGAAAGCTCAAAGGGGATCTACTTCAACTTTCCGAAATAAGGTACAAGTTTTGATCCTTTAGTGTTAGATATTTGATTTCTCTTGCATATTGGAAAGGATTGATTTCTGGAGTCAAGCTGTCTATTGTGGTACCCCAAGCCATAGGAATTTCTCTCCATAACACTGGGCTTACTTAAAATTTATGCTAACGCAGAAAGATTACTGGTTCTTACAAGTTTACAGGTATGATCAAACAAGTAGACGTTTTACATTCATAAAGTATCAAGAAGTGTTTCTAATTGCAATTAATATGCTTAGTAAAATAAGTTGATAAATTCCAAGCAACTTCAATGAGGTAAAGTAGTCCAGTTTTTCTTGTAAGCATAGTTCAAATAAATGAGTTCCTTTCTTTATCAAACTTAACAACACCATTGATACTTACTGCGTACTCTAATCTCGTATTCTTTGTTGCATATTAACTTCTACTTTGATATGCTTATCTTGCAAATGTTATACTTATTGTACTATTGGTTTTTATACATGGAAGAGCTTCTATCAATACTGATAGTAAGATACTCATTAGAATATAAAATTCGATTTCCTTTTTAACTTACTAGTATAGTAAGTATCAACCTATTACTTATATGTACAAAATAGTTGCTCACTAAACCGGTTATTAGCTTCCTCGTCAAAGTCATACTGCATGTACTATTGTATCATATACATTATCGTATTATTTACTTGAGTACCAAGCTGATCAATAATTACATTCTGTAGGGAAATTTACTGCCCGTAAAACTCCTTGATAATATAAGCTTGATTAGTGTAAAATTAATTGCATCGTTTCACATGGAGTACTGTTTGTCTTCACTTTTTAAACCTAAGTCAATCAATGTTATTCTCAATGATTATGGACTTGAGTAAGGTTATTCCATTGTAATTCTTATTATTACTATAACGCCTTTCTTACATTTAAGTTAATATCTACATTAACTGTTATGGTAGATCAAAATTTTACCTTATAAGAAGTGCAAGTTATCTTGTATACTTACAAAACTAACTAGTCTAACATACACAATAAGGTAAACTTCCAGCATTGATCAGTGGTGAAGCGCCTAGTGCCTATGAAAGTTTTTAATCAACATCGAACTTGGTAAAAGTCATGTTGATAATTCTAATGTTAAGCCATTCAACTCTATTCAATTTCATAAATCAAAACCACCCCAAGCTTATTGGTTTAAGAGTGAAAAGGTTTGGTTTATAAACCATGCATATCCAACATTGTTTTACAAGCATATACAACTATAGTAGTTCGAATGGTTCTAAGCAAAGTTGATTTCGGGGTTATATAAATGATTACATGATTACCAAACTTTCGTTAGGTCAACGTCTTAAAAGTCATTGTTTTACCCAATGCCAAATCAACGCTAACAACATTATGATATACATGTGTTATGATAACGTTGGGATATATATGAGCATATATCATAGTTCATGCATTGTTTGTTAAAACTCATTGTGTAAATAATTCAAATGATTGGAACGCAGGTGACTTTGGGTATTGACCCATGCATGGTTTGATTTTCTTGAGGGCACGTGGTCACCTCCTGTCCGTGTATTGGAGATATATAACACTTACAACCCTAATGCCTTGTTATTCGCCCTCCGCAGTTCACGTTGGCCTTCGGGCTGCTCTGCAAGGTTTTCATGGCGGCCGTGGGTTCCTTCCTATTCCTATTTGTTCTGAGTCTTGGGTTAATATTACTGTAGTCTTCAGTGCTCAGTCTTGTTTTCAAACTCCTTAACTGTGGGTTTTTTTATCCTATGAGAGGTTATTGGTTTTGTTCTTCACTTGCTTGCGGCCTGTCTGAAGTTCCATCTTGCTTTCCCGTGGCCTGTCACTGCGGTGATTAGATAGGATTTACTTGCTACTGGATTGTGCTTCGCCATCGTCGTAGGTTTTGGAGATTTGTGTGCACACCTTGCTGTTGATGACAGTCCCATTACTAAACTGTTTATTTTCTTTATCAAGGTAAATAGTTAGTTTTGTTTTCAGAATAGAATTACTCATATTAAAATCGTGTTTACAATAGGTTTTCATTAGTAAAATAATTTTGAAACTAACACACAGTGTCATGCTCTTGCAGGAACCTGTGACCACTCTTACGAAAAGTGAAGAAGGTGTTGCTGGCTGTCTTCAAGGGCTCATGGCTCCAAACTAGTAATCCCTGGGTTCAACGAACGGGTTCTTACCTTACTTGTAACAGGGTTGTCGATTGGGGAAACCCTGAACTTGGAAACTTTTCCAGCTTCGCCATTAGCTATGCAGTTTCTTTTTAAAGGTTGTGGTTGGTTTTTAAATGTTTTCAAACCCTCGCTAAGTCGATGGGTAGACACGACCATGAGTTGGGTGATGTATTTGGTTTAAATTTTCATCCTTATGGCTTGTTAATGCAATACACTAGTTTTTAAAAAGGCTTCCCTCAAGCTGGGACTCGTTTTGCATAATATTTTGTGACTCTGTATAAGTTAGGGTTTTACCCTAATCGACTGTGAATGAAGACTATTATTGTTTAATATATTTTATAATAGATTTTTGTTAATATTTTAACATTGTCACTTAGTCATGGTGTAATTTATAAATTTTACTTGTTTGCTCAGGAATACGAGCTAGGGTTTTCCTGAATGAAACCCTTGTTAAATAAATCCTTCAATTTATTTTTAATAGGTTCTATTACTTGTTAAATTTATTTTAATTAGTGTTACAGGTGTGTTGTGAAAATTTCTAGTTGTAACATTACCTTTGTCTTTTCATTTGTCCTTAATGGACTCTAACAGTTTATATTAGTTTAATTGCTTATTAATAAAATAATCCAAGTAATTGGATTATAGCTTAAATGTTTGTCATTTGTAAAAATAATATTGGTTTAGGGTTTCGACCCTGTAGTTTACTTTTACAGGTATAACCTGTTTGTAAAATTAAAACAGTTCTTTTCATAAATAGACATTTATTTATATGTTAATTATTATCATATTCTTATTGTTTTTATTTAATAAATGATAGATAGGGTTTTACTCAGATTTCTTTGAAAAGATATACATAGACTCTGTAACTTAGTTTGTTCTTTATAAATTAAATATTTTAATAACACTCTACTTGGCTTATAGTATTTGTTAGACTTAGTTTAGTTGATATTATTAGTAAATAAAAATAAGTATTTGTAGTTTGTTTCTTTATTTAACTAAATGTAATAAAGTAGCTTGACTATGATATTTCTACTGCGTTGAAAATAGTTATTAAGTATATACAAAGGAATATATGTATAATGTAACACAGTTTAACCTCCAACATATTTTAACTTGAATAAAAAGAATAATCTACTGTCTGTAAATACAACATTTTATCTACTAAGGTATTTTCTTAACATATTAATCCTTCTACCTGTACTAGATTACTGCTATTTCTTTTCCAGTATATTTACATACATAAGCTTGTAAAAACAATAACATAGATAACCATATTATTGTTCTTTTTTATAATAATCTACATACTGAAATAAATTACTCTGCTATTATGAAATGCAGAACCACATCTATTCTACTCAATCTCTTAACATTTTCTTCATCTACTGTAAATACTCTATCTGTGCTAGAGTACGGCTTGGTCCTTCCAGGTGTGGAAAAACACAGATTAGAAATATTTTCCATCTATTTCATATTCATTCCTTCAATAATCTAAAAGATTACTAATCCTAAGATTCATTCCTTCAATATTACTCTATTCTACTCAATCTCTTAACATTTTCTTCATCTACTGTAAATACTCTATCTGTGTTAGAGTACGGCCTAGTCCTTCCAGGTGTGAAAAAACACAGATTAGAATTATTTTCCATCTATTCCAGATTCATTCCTTCAATAATCTAAAAGATTACTAATCCTAACATTTTACAAGTAAATATTTAACATCCATTTAACACTGAGATTTAAATTTAACTATCTAACACCGTAAAACAAAATAATGTAGAACCTTATTAGGATAGACAACAGCAGCGTTACGAGGCCATTCCTCCCTACCAAACTCCTGGAGAGCGCTCAAACAACGCTTCCTCAAGACCCCCAAGCATGTTCCTGGTCTTCTTGGCTGAGAATTGGTGGAGCATGCAAACTAATAGACTAGTCCAATGACTCAGTAAAACACTATGCATTCAGCAGTAAGATCCTTCAGCTAAAAAGCTTCACTAGATCACTTAGCAGTTATCCCCTCACACTCTTTCCACAATTCCTTTCCATTGAATTTCTCTGAAGTACATTCACCTGAATGATCACTTCTCTAGAAATGAGTAGCCTCGGCTCTCTTCAATGGGTATCTTTATAAAGATTGCCTAGGTCTTTTTGGGTCAGTTGTCATTAATTGAGCCACCTGCTCTGATTCCACTTTCTTGGGGAATCATGACCCCAAATATAGGGAGGTTTTCACCTGCAATAGTTGGAAGTGGTTTGAGGATGCTGCCACATGTCTGTTTGCTCTCCACCTAGTCTCCTCCACCAATTTGACCAGTAAACACTCTTTTAACAGCTCTTCTAAGCTGTTGTCTCCACCTTTTAAGAATTACAATAAATATCCTTGAATCTACTAAGTCATCAATTACAACTTAGCATAAAATTTAACATATTGTCCTTAAATAAAATCAAATAAGATAATATTGTTTTTACAAAAATTGGGGCATGTGACATACACACCCCCTTAGAACATAACATCGTCCTCGATGTTATTTATTCTTCATCCTCAGAATTCCCCTGGAACAGAATTGGATATGCATCTCACATATTACTTTCCAATTCCCAGGTGGCTTCCTTTGGACTAAGGTGCTTCCATTGCACCTTCACCTGTCCAATGGTGCGGTTCTGAAGTGTGATCTCCCTCCACCCGAGGATACAGTCTGGTTCCACCAGAAAATCTCCTTCTGGTTCCACCTGTACATCATTCCAGTTAACAACATGAGTAGCATCATGAACATATTTCTTTAATACATAAATGTGAAAAAAATTATGTACTCTTAAATTTGGTGGTAATGCTAATTGATAAGCTACTTGTCCAATCCTAGACAATATTTCAAAGGGACCACAGTAACGAGGTGCTAGTTTTGCACAACTCCCCAATCTCAGAGAGCTCTTTTTGGGCCTCACCTTGATGAACACATGTTCTCCTACCTAAAACTCTTTTGGAGTTCTTTTAAGGTCTGCTTGACTTTTCTGTCGATCCTGTGCAACTTTCAGATTACCTTGCACCTGTTTTACAATTTCTTCCATTTCCTTTAACTGTTCAGGACCTAATACTAATCTATCCACCGGATTACTTCAAGAGATAGGAGTATTACATTTCCTTCCATACAAAATTTCGAAAGGACTAAATCTAGCTGATGCTTGATAATTATTATTATAAGCAAATTCTACCATATGCAAATAATCCTCCCATTTACCTGGTTGGTCTTTCACATACATTCTTAATAAATCTTACAGTACTTGGTTTACTCTTTCAGTTTGTCCATCTTTTTGAGGATGGAACGAAGTACTAAAATTTAAGGTAGTGTTTAATCCTTTAAACAGAGATTTCCAAAAGTTACCCATAAATTTAGGATCTTTATCTAAGATTATGACTTTTGGTATTCCATGCAGTCAGAAAATCTGTTTTAGAAAGATATCAGCTATGTTTGCAACTTTATAAGTAGTTTTAATAGGTATAAAGTGAGTTTATTAACTTATCGACTACTACCATGATAGAATCATTTAGATTCTGATTTCTAGGCAGTCCAGTAACAAAATCGAGAATAATTATCTCCCATTTTTAGCTAAGAATGGGTAATGGCTGAAGGAATCCTCTGGGGTGTTGATGTTCAGGTTTCACCTTCTGACTTTCAAAACACCTATCGATATATTCTGCTAATTTAGTCTTTATATTTGGCCAAAAATATTATTTTCTTAACATAGTTATATTCTTTTGGTAGCCTAGATGACCTGAGTATGGAGTTTTATGGATTTCATCTAAAATTAATAGCTTAACTTTAGGTACATTAGGTACATACATTCTGTCTTTATACGGTAAAAATTCTTTTGCATTCAAAATATACCCTTTACTTAAGATTTCTATTGGATTTTCTTTAGTTTTAGCTTGTAAATTTTGGTAAATTTCATCTTGTTCTATTCCTGCTTTAAGCTGTTCATCCAAATCTGTTATATAAGTGTTGATAACTGCTGCAAAATTCAGCCTTGCATTCCTACTTAATGCATCAGCAACTTTATTTTCTTTACCTTTAATATGCTGAATTTCGAAGTCATACTCACTTAGAAAAGCTAGCCACCTAGCTTGTCTAGCATTTAGATTAGGCTAATCTAACAGATACTTTAATCCTTTATTATCAGTCATTAAAATAAATTTTCTGCCAATTAGGTGATGTCGCCACATCTTTAGAGCATGTATAATAGCTACTAATTCCAGATCATAAGTTGCATAATTATTTTCATGAATTTTTAATTTTCTAGACTCATAGGCACTGAACATGCCCCTCTTGAGTCATAACACCACCCAAGCCATCATTGCAGGCGTCAGTGCACACAACAAATTCTTTATTTGGATCAACTATTCTTAAAATAGGTGCGTTGGTTAATAAAGTTTTTAACTTTGTAAAGCTTTCCTCACATTTCTGGTTCCAATCAAACTTCTTTCCTTTCTTCTGCAAAGAAGTTATCTGATTCGCGATCCTTGAAAAACCTTCAATGAACCTTCGGTAGTAACCGGTAATTCCCATGAAAGATCGAACATCAGTTACATCCTTAGGAACCGGCCAATTTTCGATCGCCTTTATCTTTTCAGGATCTACTGAAATCCCTTCCTTGGTCACCACATGACTTAAGTGCTGAATCTTATCCTTGAAGAAATCACATTTACTAAACTTTGCAAAAATTTGATGATCTCGTAACTCTTGTAAAACAAATTTTAAATGTTCTTTATGTTCTTCTTCAGTTTTTGAATAGATTAATATATCGTCGATGAACATGACTACAAATTTATCGAGATACTTATGCATAACGTTGTTCATTAAACACATAAAAATAGCTGGGGCATTATTAAGCCCGAATGGCATGACGACAAAATCGTAATGGCCATATCGAGTTCTAAAAGTTGTTTTAAAAATGTCTTCATCTTTAATCCTAACTTGATAATATCCAGACCTTAAATCTATTTTCGAAAACACTGTGGCTCCACGTAGTTGATCAAACAGATCATCTATGCAGGGAAATGGGTGTCGATTTTTAATGTTCATCTTATTCAACTGACGGTAATCTATGCAAAGTCGCATGGTTCCATCCTTTTTCTTAACGAAGATGATAGGTGCCCCCCAGGGAGACACACTAGGTCGAATATACTTTTTATCAATAAGTTATTTTAATTGAGACTTTAATTCATTAAGTTCAAGTATGTTCATTCAATAAGGGGTCTTTGAGCTAGGTACTACTCCAGGTACTAGCTCAATGGTAAAATCCAATTCCCTTTTCGGAGGTAGTCCTGGAATTTCTTCCGAAAATACATCAATATATTCTCTTAAGACTGGTATGTCTTCCAATTTTAATTTATCTATCTTATTTAGATTCTCTTCATTAGTTATTGTTACTGCATAAGCTTTACAACCTTTCCTAACATCTCTCTTAAGCTGCAGAGCAGAAATCTGCCTTATAGTTGTTTTTCTAGGGATCCCCTTAACACTTATTGGTTTTCCATCATGGTTTACACACGTAAAGGTTTTATCATAACAATTTAAAATTACCCTATGTTATTCTAACCAATCCATATTGATGAGTAAATCATAAGAACCAAGAGGTAATAAATTAAGCTTCACAACAGTTTCAAAATGATCCATAACTACTGCACATTATTTTACAAAACAAGTTACCTTTCATTTAGCACCAGAGGCTAACTGAACTAACCAAGAATTTTCAAATTTTTCAACAGGTAACTTACATTTTTCTTCTATTTTAGGTGCAATATAATTGAGACTAGCTCTTGGATCAATTAAAATAGTTATAGGGGTTTGGTTTATCATACCTTCTACTTCCACCATGGAAGTTTGATATTCTGCTTGTCGATTCTCCAAGGCTGCATTGATTCTGGGCATAGTCCTCGCTAATTCTCCAACATTCATCTCCTCCTGTATGGTATGAATATTACTGACAGTATTTTTCTGATTAGGACAGACTGAAGCATAGTGTGGGACATTACACTCCCAACACTTTATAGGTTCTTTGTGTAATTACCATGGTTATTAGCAAATTCTTTACCCTTGGAATTATTCTGATTGCTTGGTGAATTATTCTTATTTCCTTGGAAATTCTTGTTAGGAAAATTTCTAGCCTTATTGTTCTTAGAATTTATGTTGAGCACAAAATCTTTCTTCTTTTGATCATACTGGTTATTATTATTCTTGGCCTTCCAGTTGGCCATGCTTTCCTTCTTCCGATTATGTTCATAACAGAAGTTGTCTTTTCTCATGGCTTCTTCCAAAGTCTTTGGATTATCATACTCAATCCTGTCCTTAATATGATAAGGTAGACAGCTGAGGAATCACTGTACCTTTGGTTTCTCATCTACAAGGTATGGCACATACCTGAGCAGACTTAAAAAATTGTTGTTTAGATCTTTCATTGTCATTGATCCTAATTTAAGCTCATAAAATTCTTTTGCTCTCTCTTCATAGTATTGCTGAGACATAAATTTCTTTTTAAAGTACCTCTTGAAGGTACTCTAATTTGCATTCTTCTATTTTATTCCCTTAACTCTCTTCAAGTCCTGCCACCAAATGTCAGCCTTTCCTGAGAGATTGTAAATAGCCATTCTAGCATTTAATTGGTTAGAATAGTTATATATCTAGAATTACTTCTTCATTCCAGATAACCAGGATTCTGCTTCCTCCCCCTTCTCAGTCTCTCCATTGAATGTTAGTGGTTTTATCTTTTTGAATTCCCTAGAAATTTCTTCATAAGGTTTGTATTTCCTCTTTTTAGTATAATGATTGTCATCACTACTATCACTAGTAGAATGCAAATTACGTTGTTCACCAAACACCTCTGAAGATGAACTGCTTTCATTTTTAGTATGTTTCATATTTTTAAATTTATGTTGATGACTTGTATCTTTTGATTCAGTTCTTCTACCCCTACCCTCAATTTGAAACCTTTCTGTTAGGATCTGGTTCAGCTCCTCCTAAGCCCTCGGAATCCTTTCATTCTTTCAATTTACAGATTCCATTTCATATTTTAGGTCTTTTATTATTTGTAACAGTTCTGAGGAATTGGTGATTAAATCTTCTGGTATAGGATCTCTTGGTAAGTTTTCTGGTTCAGTAAATGGAGATTCCTCTTCTGCATATTCCTCCAGCCTTTCCATACCTGTTTGTTAAACTTCAGAAACAATTTCTCTATTGAAATACATTTAAAATAAAATACATCAGCATAATAATTCAAATCACTGTTTCATAAAAGCTAGTTGGGATTCATCAAGGCCTAGTGTTTGAACCTTGTGCTTTGATACCACATGTCATCACCCCAAATTTTCACAAAAATTTAAAATTTTGAGATAACATAAAATGCTGAATAAATAGTTTATTTAACGGCTAAAGGTTAGCAGAAAATGAAACAAACCAACGATTAGTATTACACAATTTTTAATTTCGTTAACTAACAAAAAATAGTTTCATTTTTGTAACATCAAAAGATTTACTTGCATACTGTTTTCTTTCGGTTTACTGATGAGTCTTCTTTATGGCAAGTAGGTGGAATCTAACTTTGAATCTTGGGCTTACTTAGCATTTATGCAAACGCAGAAAGATGACTGGTTCTTACAGGTTTACAGGTATGATCAAACAAGTAGACGTTTTAAATTCATAAAGTATCAAGAAGTGTTTCTAATTGCAATTAATATGCTTAGTAAAATAAGCTGATAAATTCCAAGCAACTTCAATGAGGTAAAGTAGTCCAGTTTTTCTTGTAAGCATAGTTCAAATAAATGAGTTCCTTTCTTTATCAAACTTAACAACATCATTGATATTTACTGCGTACTCTAATCTCGTATTCTTTGTTGCATAGTAACTTCTACTTTGATATGCTTATCTTGCAAATGTTATACTTATTGTACTATTGTTTTTTATACATGGAAGAGATTCTATCAATACTGATAGTAAGATACTCATTAGAATATAAAATTTGATTTCCTTTTTAACTTACTAGTATAGTAAGTATCAACCTATTACTTATATGTACAAAACAGTTACTCACTAAACCGGTTATTAGCTTCCTCATCAAAGTCATACTACATGTACTATTGTATCATATACATTATCGTATTATTTACTTGAGTACCAAGCTGATCGATAATTACATTCTGCAGGGAAATTTACTGCCCGTAAAACTCCTTGATAATATAGGCTTGATTAGTGTAAAATTAACTGCATCGTTTCACATGGAGTATTGTTTGTCTTCACTTTTTAAACCTAAGTCAATCAATGTTGTTTGGCAATGATTATGGACTTGAGTAAGGTTATTCCATTGTAATTCTTATTATTACTATAACGCCTTTCTTACATTTAAGTTAATGTCTACATTAAATATTATGGTAGATCAAAATTTTACCTTATAAGAAGTGCAGGTTATCTTGTATACTTACAAAACTAACTAGTCTAACATACATAATAAGGTAAACTCCCATCATTGATTAGTGGTGAAGCACCTAGTGTCTATGAAAGTTTTTAATCAACATCGAACTTGGTAAAAGTCATGTTGATAATTCTAATGTTAAGCCATTCAAATCTATTCAAATTCATAAATCAAAACCACCCCAAGCTTATTGGTTTAAGAGTGAAAATTTTGGTTTATAAACCATGCATATCCAACATTGTTTTACAAGCATATACAACTATAGTAGTTCGAAAGGTTCTAAGCAAAGTTGATTTCGGGGTTATATAAATGATTACGTGATTACCAAAATTTTGTTAGGTCAACGCCAAATCAACGCTACAACATTATGATATACATGTGTTATGATAACGTTGGGATATATATGAGCATATATCATAGTTCATGCATTGTTTGTTAAAAATCACTGTGTAAATAATTTGGATGATTGGAACGCAGGTGACTTTGGATATTGACCCATGCATGGTTTGATTTTCTTGAGGGAACATGGTCACCTTTTTGTCTGTGTATTGGAGATATATAACTCTTAAAACCCTAACGCCTTGTTAGTCTCCCTCCGTAGTTCACGTTGGCCTTCGGGTTGCTCTGCAAGGTTTTCATGGTGGTCGTGGGTTCCTTCCTGTTCCAGTTTGTTCCGAGTCTTGGGTTAATATTGCTATAGTCTTCAGTGCTCAGTCTTGTTGTCAAACTCCTTAACTGTGGGTTTTTTATCCTACGAGAGGTTATTGGTTTTGTTCTGCACTTGCTTGCGGCTTGTCTGAAGTTCCATCTTGCTTTCCTGTGGCTTGTCACTGTAGTGATAAGATAGGCTTTACTTGCTGTTGGATTGTGGTTCGCCATCATCGTAGGGTTCGGAGATTTGTGTGCATGACTTGCTGTTGATGACCGTCCCATTACTAAACTGTTTATTTTCTTTATCAAGGTAAATAGTTAGTTTTGTATTCAGAATAGAATTACTCATATTAAAATCGTGTTTATAGTAGGTTTTCATTAGTAAAATAATTTTGAAACTAACACACAGTGTCGTGCTCTTACAGGAACCTATGACCACTCTTGTGTAAAGTGAAGAAGATGCTGCTGGCTGTCTTCGAGGGCTCGTTGCTCCAAACTGGTAAGCCCTGGGTTCAATGAACGGGTTCTTCCCTTACTTGTAACAGGGTTGTCAATTGAGGAAACCCTGAGCTTGGAAGCTTGTCCAGCTTCTCCATTAGCTATGCAGTTTATTTTTAAAGGTTGTGGTTGGTTTTAAAATGTTTTCAAACCCTCACTAAGTCGATGGGTAGACCCGGTCGTGAGTTGGGTGTTGTATTTGGTTTAAATTTTCAGCCTTATGGCTTGTTAATGCAATACACTGGTTTTTAAAAAGGCTTCCTTTGAGCTCGGACTCGTTTTGCAGAATATTTTGTGACTCTGTATAAGTTAGGGTTTTACCCTAATCGACTGTGAATGAAGATTATTACTGTTTAATATATTTTATAATAGATTTTTGTTAATATTTTAAGACTGTCACTAAGTCATGGTATAATTTATAAATTTTACTTGTTTGCTCAGGAATACGAGCTAGGGATTTCCTGAATGAAACCCTTGTTAAATAAATCCTTCAATTTATTTTTAATAGGTTCTGTTACTTGTTAAATTTGTTTTAATTAGTGTTACAGGTGTGTTGTGAAAATTTCCAGTTGTAACATTAGCTTTGTCTTTTCATTTGTCCTTAATGGACTGTATACAATTTATATTATTTTAATTGCTTATTAATAAAATAATCCAAGTAATTGGATTATAGCTTAAATGTTTGTCATTTGTAAAAATAATATTGGTTTAGGGTTTCGACCCTGTAGTTTACTTTTATAGGTATAACCTGTTTGTAAAATTAAAACAGTTCTTTTCATAAATAGACATTTATTTATATGTTATTATTATCATATTCGTATTGTTTTTATTTAATAAATGACAGATAGGGTTTTACTCAGAGTTCTTTGAAAAGATATACATAGACTTTGTAACTTAGTTTGTTCTTTATAAATTAAATATTTTAATAACACCCTACTTGGCTTATAGTATTTGTTAGACTTACTTTAGTTGATATTATTAGTAAATAAAACTAAGTATTTGTAGTTTTTTTCTTTATTTAATTGAATGTAATAAAGTAGCTTGACTATGATATTTCTACTGCATTGCAAATATTTATTAAGTATATACAAAGGAATATATCTATAATGTAACACAGTTTAACCTCCAGCATATTTTAACTTGAATAAAAAGAATAATCTACTGTCTGTAAATACAACATTTTATCTACTAAGGTATTTTCTTAACATATTAATCCTTCTACCTGTACTAGATTACTGCTATTTCTTTTCTAGTATATTTACATACATAAGCTTGTAAAAACAATAACATAGATAACCAGATTATTGTTCTTTTTGATAATAATCTACATACTGAAATAAATTACTCTGCTATTATGAAATGCATAACCACATCTATTCTACTCAATCTCTTAACATTTTCTTCATCTACTGTAAATACTCTATCTGTGCTAGAGTACGTCCTGGTCCTTCCAGGTGTGAAAAGACACAGATTAGAATTATTTCCCATCTATTTCAGATTCATTCCTTCAATAATCTAAAAGATTACTAATCCCGACATTTTACAACTAAATATTTAACATCCATTTAACAGTCAGATTCAGATTTAACTATCTAACACCGTAAAACAAAATAATGTAGAACCTGATTAGGATAGACAACAACAACATTAGGAGGCTGTTCCTCCCTACCAATCTCCTGGAGAGCGCTCAAACAACGCTTCCTCAGGACCCCCAAGCCTATTCGTGGTCTTCTTAGCTGAGAACTGGTGGAGCATGCAAACAATAGACTAGTCCAATGACTCAGTAAAACACTCTACACTTAGCAGTAAGATCCTTCAGCTAATTAAAATTTTCACTAGATCACTTAGAAGTTATCCCCTCAAACTCTTTCCACAATTCCCTTCCATTGAATTTCTCTGAAGTACATTCACCTGAATGATCACTTCTCTAGAAATGAGTAGCCTCAGCTCTCTTCAATGGGCATTTTTATAAAGATTCCCTAGGTCTTTTTTGGGTCAGTTGTCATTAATTGAGCCACCTTCTCTGATTCCACTTTCTTGGGGAATCATGACCCCAAATATATGGAGGTTTCCACCTGCAACAGTTGGAAGTGGTTTGAGGATGCTGCACATGTCTGTTTGCTCTCCAGCCAGTCGCCTCCACCAATTTGACCAGTAAACACTCTTTTAACAGATCTTCTAAGTTGTTGTCTCCACCTTTATTTATTTATAATTAAAATATTTATAATTACATTAAATATCCTTGACTCTACTGAGTCATCAATTACAACTTAGCATAAAATTTAACATATTGTCCTCAAATAAAATCAAATAAGATAATATTTTTTTTTCAAAAATTGGGGCATGTGACAAGGTGTGTAATCATGTCCGACTTGTCATAGAATCTTCCATCATTGTTATCATAAAACGCAGGGAATCTCTCTCCAAGTGGCACCTAGTTTCTTCCTAGTCTCTTCCTCTTCTATGGGGAGTTACTCCTATTCACCCATTCAAATGATTGGGCTCAAGATATGTTATTTGACACCTCTTCACCTTCCAAGAATGCCCCATAACTCATAATTTTGAATTTTGGGTTAAGTGATCATGACATGTGTAAGGAAGAATCTAGCCACCCAAGGTCTCCATGAACCTCCAAATGTCCTTATGAAGCAATGCCACTTTATTTTCTCCATATTTATTATTTGTATGGCTAAATTTAATGTGTAAATGACAAAATAAGGATCTCTTGGGTCCCATAGCTCCCTTATTACAACATTTAATGCCTCCTCCCCAACCTAGGGAACTAGTAGGTGGGTGAAACATTGTCAACTAGTAGTTTCATTGGGATGGGAACATGGAAGTACTCCCCACCCAATATTACTTTTCCTCAAGAAATCCCAAGTTTGGATGATGCAAAAAAAATTCCTCTTCCCAAGTGGCTTCCTCACTAGGAAAATCCTTCCATTGTACTAAGTATTATTTTATTGTTCTGATTCTTAACCTTCTCTCCCTTGTTTTCAATATCTTATCTGGAATTAGAACAAGTTGTCCTTCATCATCCAAAGGAGGTAAATTATATGAAACTTAAATATGCTGACATATAACCTTCTTTAGACATGAAACATGAAATACCTTATGAATTTTACTTCCCATGGGAAGCTCCAATTCATAGGCCACTTCTCCAACCTTTCGAATCACTTTGTAGGGACCATAAAACCTTGGTTTTAGTTTTTATGAACCTTTACCCTTTATAGTGTTTTGTTTGTAGGGATGAAACCTCAAGTACACCAAGTCATTCACTTGGAAATTCCTCTCCACTCTATGTTGGTTGGCATATTGTTTTTTCTGATTTTGGGAAACTTGCAAGTTATCTTTCAAATCCTTCAAAATTCCTTGACTGTCTTCAATCCAATCCTTATCCTTTGGATCTCTACTATCACCAAAAATGTTTTCAATAAAAATGGATTCATCATAACCATAAATTTCTTTGGAAGGAGACATTCCAATGGACATATTGAAAGTAGTATTGTAACAAAACTCACCCAAATGCAACCATTTTATCCATGTTTTTTGCTGCCCACTAACATAGTTCCTCAAGTATCCTTCCAACCATTGATTCACCCTCTCTGTTTGGCCTTCAGTTTGTGTCTGATATCTTGTTCTAGCTGTCAAATTTGTCTGCACCATTTTTGAAGAGTTTTTTCCAAAATGCACTAAAAAATATGTTATCTTTGTCAGTAACAATTCTCTTAGGAATCCCATGCAATCTGAAAACATATTTAAAAAATAGTTTAGCCACTTGTTCAGCAGTGAAAGTGGTAGTAACAACAAATAAATGAGCAAACTTAGTGAGCTTATCCACCACCACAAATGTGCAATCCTTACCAGGAAAACCAGCGATGAAGTCCATGGAAATGCTCTCCCATTTTTGTTCTGGATTAGGCAAGGGGTGTAAGAGGCCAATTGGATGAGTGTGCTCCACTTTATTTTTATGACATGTGGGGAATTCATTAACATAATTCAGAACATCAGCCTTCAACCATTTCCATGAGAATATTTCCCTCAACATTCGGTACATTTTGAACAACTGGGGTGACCTGCTAGAGGAGAATCATAAGCTTTCTTTAAAATTTTTACCTTCAAACTCAAACTAGGGACCAAATAGATTCTATATTTGTAGTAGATGACTCCTCCCAACGCCTTATACCTGTCATAATGGTTTTTTCCATCAAAAAGTTCAAAAGAAATCTTATCCTTGGCATACTCTACTTCTAATGTTTCGACTTTCCAATTTTTTGCTACATCCATTAGAGAAATAAAAGGTCTTCTAGATAAGGAATAAACTATCACATTACTTTTTCCCTTCACATATTCAATATCAAATTAAAATTATTGAATATTACTCACCAAATTTTGTGGCATTTCATTTAGATCCCTTCGAGAGAAAAAGTACCTTAAGCTGCTATGGTCAGTTTTCACCACAAATTTGTTTCCCACCAAGTATTGTCTAAAATTTATCAAAGCATGCATGATGACTAACATTTATTTATCATAAATGGATTAAATCTTACCATGTGGTTGTAGCTTCCTACTCTCAAAATATATTGGGTGTTTTCCTTGTTTTAGGACTACTCCAATGCCTTCTCCTAATGCATCACATTCAAAGACAAATCGTTTAGAAAAATCAGGCAAGGCTAGATTAAGATAATTGCTTATTACCTCTTTCATTATTTGGAAATTTTTTTAATCCCCTTCATTCCATTGGAAAGCATATTTCTTTTTCAAATCAGTGAGAGGTGACGTGATTTGGGAGAACCCCTTCACAAAATTTCTATAGTAAGTACAAATTCCAATGAATCCTCTCAATTCAGTGATATTTTTGGGACGATGCCATTCTATAATGGCTCTTATTTTTTCCATATCCACCTTCACATGATCTTGACTAATGATGTGTCCAAGATACAAAAACTTTGTCAAACCAAACTCACATTTTGGCATCTTATCAAACAAATATTGACCATGCAGAATTTCTAATACCTCTTCTAGATGATGCAAATGTTCCTTCCAAGTTTTACTATAAATAAGAATGGCATCAAATAAAAATAGTACAAACTTACGAATTTTCTTATGGAAGATATTTTTCATTTTTTTATTGGAATGTGGCATACTCAAGATTTTCTCTATCTCCTTAGGATGTTTAGGAGATGTAATTAAACATTCAAAAAACCATTCTATGTCTCCGTGCCTCAAGATAGACCTCATGTTGTGAGAGGACACCACTTGATGTGGGTAAGTGTGCATTCTCCTCAACAAGATGGGTTTCCCTTCCAAATTTTTAAACCTCATTTCAAGTACTTGATAGTTCACTATGTGCTCCCCTAAAGAATACCATTGTACTCCCAAAACCACATTTGTATCAGCCACATTCACTACATAAAAAATGTCAGTGATAGTATGATTTCCTATAGTAACTTGAAGCTTTGGAATCCATTTAATGCAGTCCATAGAATTGTTACCTGGAATGGTGACTGTGAAACCATCAAAAGTTTAATCTTGTAAATTTCTCCTCTCCACCAAGGCTGAATCTATGAAATTATGAGTGGCTCCACCATCCACTAGAACTGCGACCTTTTGGCCTTGTATGTTACCCTTGAGCCTCAAGGTGTGGAATCTAGGTACACCTGAGAGTACTGCAATTTTTCCTGTCTTGGGAGTGGTTTCTTCTCCTTTTATTGTTTCATACCCCTCTTCTCGGGCTGCAACTTGTGCTTCCTCCTTCTCTTCATCATCTTTAGAGAAAACTTCAATGTAGTGTCCCTTCCCCTTAGCACATTTATGTCCCAGAACCCAAGGTTGTTTCCATGCGAAATATAGCTTCTTTCTTATAAGTTCTTCTTTATTTGGTCCTCATTTCTTTTCTTTGGAAAATGAGTACTTTTTGTGGTTTCTTACCTTCCTTGAAATTTTAAGGGAAATTTCAATTGGGGGGGTATTTGGTTCTTGGCAACACATTCTGCAAATCGCTTGTCAAATTCATGGCATCCTTTAATGTGGCTGGCTTGTGGGATTTCATGAGCCCTCTCAAAGGTTATGCAAATCCTTCAGCAAATAATAAAACAAACCTATCCATAGATACATCAGAAACCATTACTAAGAGCTTTTCAAATTCTAACATATATGCTTCAAGAGTTCCTACTTGCTTCAATTGTGCTAGTTCTTTGAAAGGAAGTTCGGGGTCGTTCCTCTCAAATATCTCCATTAATGCATTGGAGAAAAACTCATAAGATAAAATATGATCATGTCCCAAGGTTATAATACCATGGAACCACCAATCACTTCGCAACATACATCATATCCAAGTCGCAACATACATCAGATATACAACTCCATTGAAATGGGAAACCAACACATGGAAACTAGTCACAACAAAGCTTGGAAATGTGGACATTTGCATATGTATTTCTATTGATTTCGAATTACAAAGAGTATGAGAGACATATTACATATCCATAAATCATTCACCCATTCTTGGGCACCAACTAGACTCAATGGGGCTCAACCACCATTCACACAAGTGCACCATCATAGAGAAATATGGAAATATTGAAGTGGGGAGTGAGAGAATGGGAGGAGAGATGGGCCACGAACATTAGCATCATCCTATATACAGTAATACCACTCCATAAATATCCAAATGATATTTTAGTGTGGCCTCTCCCACAACCAACTTGGATGAGAATCTCACTCTCTCAAAATTGGCTCACTAGCACGGTAAGTGAGCATTCACCTTGCAATGGACAAGCTAGTGCTTTCCAAAATTCCAAAGGAAAATTATAAAATGATAAAAAGCTATTATAATTCCTCATGACATATTTTTGTAACCCTCATAAGGTCCTCCAAGGTCGAATTCACTCCCATAGTCTTCCTCCAGCTCATCCTTGATGATTAGTAACCTCCATGACACTTCTCCTTCTCCTCAACCCTTCATCTTCCTCCAAATTCGAATTGCTTCCACCAAACCCAAATTTTTCCCTCTTTGAGGCTATTTTTATCCCTTACATGTCATATTTTCATAGTTCTGCAATCATGTCTGACTTTTCATAGAAGCTTCCATCATTGTTGTCATAAAACGTAGGGAATCTCTCTCCAAGTGACAACTAGTTTCTTCCTAGCCTCTTTATCTTCTATGGGGAGTTACTCCTATTCACCCATTCGAATCCTTGGGTTCATGATATGTAACTTGACACTTGTTCAGTTTCACCTTCCAATAATGTTCTGTTGGGGCCTGGAAATTCACAGGCGGCAACAGTAAGGGATTCTCCCCAATCAACGTTCCCAACTAGCCCGTTGACTGTTTGGAATAGGGAATCCGTCCGGTTTGCGGTCCGGCTACCATAGGTCAAGTAACAAACAAAGGCTTTACCGGTTGCGGCCCGGCCCACCGAGTTTTTGTATTTTGACTTAAAAGAATGATATGCACGTGCCTAACTAAATGCAGGCTGGTCAAAAACAGGGAGCGGTCACAAAGTGATGCGCAGGTTCTTACCTTTCGTCTTGCTCACAAGCATTCAACCGGATACAAAAGAAATAAGCTAACTATCTACACTATCCCTAGGGAGCATGGTTATCATTTTGACTGAGCAATACATTATCATATACAGTAAGAAAAATCACAGATAGCTGATACTTCTTTTAAAGTACATGAACGCTTACAAATATTCAAATAACTAGATAGCCGATCATTCTATAACAACATTTATTGCTTTTAGTGAAAATATATCCCAGAAAAACTACTGAAGAACATTTAACAAGAACGTAGGTTCA
>LPNX010223414.1:107073-141137 GCA_001517045.1 Pseudotsuga menziesii | reverse complement strand
ATATATATAGATATAGATATAGATATAAATTTTTACAAATATTCAATAGAAATCAGAATCAATGCACATTTAACATTAGTAATTACACATTTACAAATTAGTAATCACAATGAGATTATGAGACACAGATAATTCATGATAGTCACAGATCAATATGTCAATACTCAGGCATCAGAACAATATTTCTCAATAAGTCATCAAAATCAAAATGTATTACATAGATGTCGGAATGCCATTGGAAAATACCAAATAGACTAATAGTAATAGTAAATACAAAAGGGGGTAGATCAAGATGGAAGAATGAAGAATCTCATCTATCAATATTCCTCTTCCATGCCTCAACAAACTCATCACTCCTCTCTTCCTCCTCTTCCTCCTACTCCTCCTCTTCTCCCCCCATATGAGGATCAAGATCTATTGGTGTGGAGGATGACCCCTCCAAAGGATCACTATCACCAAATGTCACTGATTCTAGCACTAGATCTCTACACTTGCAAATGATAAAAATAATGTGAAAATTTTGATTTAAAGCAAACCTAGGCGTCTTTTCAGCGGAAAATGTGTCCTGGAATCCAAACACGTTGGACACAGTGTGGGATACGCATGTCCTAAATTGGGACACGAAAAAAGAGTGTGTCTGACACGCTCTGACAGCGTGTCTATGTCGGACAAGCATAAATGAGATACATAGGCCCTTAAGAATGTGTCTAGTAACTTAGCTGAAAATACAAATGAAAATGAAAACTCAAAAACAAGATGGTTGATAATCAAAATTCTATCTCCTACACATAATGCAATCACAACTAAAGATCCAAAATGAAAATTTCATGGCTCTTCACCTTGTATTGAGTCTCCATCTGGAACATATGAATGTTCTCCCACAAATATGTAAGCAAGAATAACTTAGTCTACTCAAAATGTCTTGGTATTCACTCCATTGAAAAACACAATTTGCTAAAGATGAAATGAATGAATGGAAGTAAAATGAGGTCTATTTTTTGGGTTATATGGCTCCTAAGTTTCGTTAAATATGATTCCCATGCTTTTTCTCCGTCCAGAATTGACTACTCGATGTTTATCCCCATCTTTTTTCCAAACATGATCCACAAGTCTACATTAGGGTTCCAACTTGAAAATTTGTGGCAAGTTAACGAGTTTAAGGCGAGTTTCACGATTTTGAATAGAGGAAGTTTTTTGCAAGTACTTGTTCTACAAACCACTCAACCAAACTTTTGAAACTCACAAGTCTTGGACAATTGTCATAACATCGCAAGAATTTTCTACAAACTTCCATTTTTTGTCTCTATGAGACCAACAAATTATGAGGTGTACAATTGATTGTCCAATATTATAGGATTTGGTTGCAAGCAATATAAAAACATATGCATGTTGCATCATTTCTCAACGCTAAGGTGATTTTTTCATACAAGGATTGGTGTTTAATTGGAGTGCATATTTTGTGACTAAAATTAAGATTTATTTCCACCTAGCTATAATGAAGCCAAAATCAAGTGTCAATCTTTCACCATAAGCTAAGGTTTGTTTTATGAAATGTTTCACAAGGATGCATGCCCTAAATTCCTAAAATATAGGAGTGTCTTGAATTGGTATGAATTCCATGTATCGCTTATTCCTCTAGTAAATGTAACCTTTTCCTCTAGTAAATTTGAATGTCTCAATGGTTTTTTCAAATATTTATCCGTCTTTCTTTGCACTTTCTAGACTTTCCCTCCAACAGTGGTTATCGTTAGTTGTTATTATTCCTATTTTCTCAATTTTTCTTGTAATTCAAGAGGGCTCTTTGAATCCTTCTAAATATCCACAAAGAGATGAAACATATTTTCATTTTGTTAAGAGTTATGTCTAGTAATAACATGGAAATGGATGGATCAACCTCAAAAAATAAGAAAGATGCTTCATCAACCTCAACTTGTATTTTTATCTCCATTACAAGGATTTATTAAATATTACTACCCAAGACAAAATAATATTATTAAATATTGCTACCCAAGGCAGAATAAAAACAGGAGACGTTATGACCTCATAATCTCAAAATTACATATTTCTATAAACCTTGGGAGACTATATGACAATTGTAAATGATAATTAGGCTCCTTATTATCCCATTGAAGTATCTTATTGAACATAGTTTTTTCACTCCATTATGTTTTCCATTCAACTGAATATCCCTTGTGCACTCCATTGTCATGCAACACAAGAAGTAACTTCTAGTTAAATTGACTAGCTTTGGTCATTTATGGCATAAACATGCTTTTGTTTCTTTATTTATTTCTATGTTATGGTAGCCTACAAATTCAAAAATTTTAAATTCCAAATCTTAATGTACACCCACGCCCACATGAATTCTAAAACACTAAAACACCTTATGACCTTCACCAAAAAATGAATTAAAACAATCACCCAAAACTTTATTAAAATTGGAGCAAATGACTAAAAGCTATCATGATAAAACTTATTTAATTAAAATAATTTTGAAGGCTTAAAGCGGCTTGTAAGGTATTTTCCTTGATAATGTACACTTGAGATTGTGTGGCTATTAAGATGCTTCAATGATCAAGTTACACAAAAACACAACCTGCAAAAATATATAGAAGTCACATCTAACTTTCTGACAAATGCTCTGTATCTACCATTTTTACAAGATGAAGGATGTTCCTATATTAGGGATACCAAAGTAGTACATGTTTGTTCTCCACTAATGGTTTGGGTCAATTTTGAAGATGAAAGGTGTACTACATAAGACTACATATCACATTTCCTTAGAGAGAGATATACATGAGTCCTTGTATTGATGTATAATATTTGTATTTAAAACAAATGAATGTTATTTCAAAAGCATTTTGATTTACTATGAAAAAAATGTAAACAAGGTTTCAAAAGAATAATGTTGGATATCTATATGGGAGTTTAATATGTTGTCAATTTATGAAAGCTGAAAATTTGGTGAAGTGACACAATACCTTGAGATATGCTCCAATGTAATGCGACCTTCATTGCATTGCATCACTGCTTGCACAAAACTCATGTATTCATCCATCACCGTATAGAGCTAGCATTCTTTCTCACAATCCCTGTAAAGGCTGTAGATGTTCTGGCACCATATAGATGCAAGCCCCAAGATCTCAATTCTAATTTGAACCCAAACCATATCCACACCTTCTATTACCTTGAGCCTATTAATTGCCACTTTGTGCCAACAACCAGTACACCTAATAAGTAGAGCAGACCAAGTGTCCTATCCATAATGAGGGACCTTTCCCAATTGGAAAATTAGTCACATAGAATGGGAGCTCACATCCATTCCCATACCCATGAAATTCGACGGTCACACAAGGCCATTGGCATGAGAATTGGTCTGGTGGTTGTTGTTGTGGTTGTATACACAACATTGGAAGTTTCCCAAAATACAAGAATCAACGAAGGTAATAGAAAGAGAAAGAGATGAGGCATACATGTTCAATCGCCTCACGAGCAGTTATTTGTTTGTATAATAAGTGTAGGTATAATTCCTTGCTTTCTATGTAAGGCACTCAACCAAAGAAAAATGTAAGGTAACAAAGCAGGAAACCTAGCTAAATATATTAAGATAATTATTTTTAGCATAGGACTAGCACCGGGGTAAGTTTTGATCTCATGTTCAATAATTCAAGGGTCTATCCCTAGCATCTTGTCATACGACGAAGCAGAGACATCACAACATTGTTTAAAAATCTTAGTGTATGCCCGAATCTCATCGGGATAACAATCTGCCCCAATGTAAACGTTCTCAACTTTACTAGGATTCCGAGAAATGTTGATAGGGATATTCAGTGACAAATTAGCCATTCTCCCTTCGACATATATACCATGGGTTCCTAATGGGACCATGAGACTACCAACCTTGTCACGAAGATTCTCTCTAAAGTCATCACGCTCGACTTGTTCAAGCCCTGGGAGGAAATAAGAGAGATGGTGTAAATATTCTCAAGCCCATTCCAAGCCATTCATGGCTTCAAGAATCACTTCATCAGAAGGAAAAACCTCATCGAAGAAATCATGTGAACATGACGACACAACTACCCAAGTAGGTAGTGCAAAAGTGTCCTCATCCTCCATCCACGAAGAGGAAGGACTAGGTTCTATAATGGGATCAAGAGTATCTTGGTAAGCTATCTCCGCCATAGACAATGGCATCTCCATCTTGGTAGGTCTAGGATCTTCCTCCGAAGTACTCATAGAAGAGAGAGTCCAAGGGTCTTCCAAAATACATAGTTCAAAATGGGACCGAACTTGATGACGACGATTCATTACCAAGATTGGAACCTATAGTCAGGATTGGTGCAGAAATATTAAAGGATCACATCAATGATGGATACATTCCTACACCAACATTCTCAGGTTTCGGCTGATAATTATCAATAACCGGGGTGATGGATCCCAACGATGATGATGACCTGGAACTATCAAATGATTGTTGTTTGATTATGACAATCCTATCTTCAAAAGGGAATAAAATCATGCGGGAGAGAGAAGACACGAGTGCTTTCATATTGAAAATCCAGTTATGGCCCAAAAAAATATTGTAGTCAAGGGGTGCATCAACCACCTCGACCTCGATGGACACGGTATTCCCTCCCAACTAGACCTGAAGAGAAGGAAGAATGCCATGCGACTGAAAAGAAATTCCATCAAAATCAGTCAACATTGTCCCAGATTTTGACAATGGGGGTGAACCAAGACCTTTCCAACATGCTAGATACATCACAGAAGTCATAGCTCCTTCATCAACCACTGTGCGTTTGATCATTCTTTTCATAGACTTCACATGGTCTATGAATGCCACATGGTAAGGCAAGCAAGATTGGAATTCATGGGTCTCAAATTTAATCACTATGGAAGGATGAGAATCAGTCATCCCAAGGGAAGTTAATAAGGACTTTCTCTATGAAGGGAAAGTCTGAAGGACTTCGAGAGATGACACCGCACAAGGAGTATGACCCAAATCCTCGATAATAGAATAGTGTTGGGAGACTTGAGAATTAGGAATGTGCCCCGAGTGCTTTTGGACACCTTTAGGAATGCAAGGTATACATTCAAGCTTGTCAATATGCAAAGGAACCTCGGTAGGTGTAGGATCTTTCCTCACATTGGGTTGCAACGAACCATACTCTTTATCACACGTCACAACATTTTCAGCCGACATCATGTTGATACAACCATGGCCACTTTCTGTGTTTGGTGAGTTTTGATGCCCACCGAAAGAACTTTTGGAGTCCACGTTCCTCGAATTCATGTAATACAGTAGGGCTCTGTGCAATGAATTTCAAGGCTTCACCAATAGGGGGGCACAAGTAAGTGAGGTGATCTACCCCACAAAGCTTGCATGGGAACTTAACCTTATGTTTGGACTGCTTCCCCCCCCCCCCAACATTACCACTATTCTTGTCATAATTAGCATTCTCTTTCCTATTCCCATCCCTACGAATGTTTATTCCCTTCTTCTTATTTTATCCGGTCTATTGGTTACCCTTATGGTCTGATGTATGTACTGATGTATGTACTGATGTAGGTATGTCTCGCCTAGGAGAGGCCTAAGAATCCCATATACTACAAGCAGAGGTGTGTAACCAATTATAGTGGCCTTCAGCTTTAACGTGTAAAGAGACTATGTTTTTCGACTCCTAACTGGCCAGGACACTCACGGAATAACCTCTACAAGTACCCCCTATGATACCTAGGTAAGGAAACTAAGGTCAATTGAATATAACCAATGCTCAGGAGGATAGTCATAGGCAGGATCTACTGTATGGGCAGGGTAACAAATCCCATAGCTCGAAATCACTAAAGGTACCTAAAAATTCCCCAGATACAAATAAGATATTGGAAGTATATCTGGCACTGCACAAAGAGTGGCAAGGGGATATCCCCACCATAAACATGTACAATGCCTTGTGCTTAACTCCTATGTAAGAGGATCCTCCTGAGAACACTAAATATACCAAGGATTTCACTCTCTCACCTGGACAGGCACCTACTTGTTTTGTTTAGTAGTCTTGGAGAAATTTATTCAAAAAAACCTATTCCAATACTTTAAAACCTAAGCTTGTTGATGCACCACTATCAAATAAAAAGTGTAATTCATTTTAAATTAAGCGTTGATTTTAAGGATGTGATTACTCAAAGGAAATGGTCGTGCAAATAGTGATGGTATGACTCAGCAGTAAAGTAAATATGCACACCTAACAAACGATGCCAAGTGCAACTTGTATTGAATGAAAAAAGGGTATGCCATTATATGAAATGCATAAAGTTTCCTTTAAATGTCAATGCAGATTTCTCTATATGAAAACCTAACTACTGTACAACTAAGCAAAAAATAAATGCTAGTACTAATTTGTGCACATGCATCATGCATAAATATGCAAAAAAAAATATTTTTGTATTTTTGTAATAAATGATATGTAAATGCAATAAAAAAGACCCTATATCTCCTAGTCCTTGCAGCAAGTACAAAACACAAGCCAAGAAATACATTGAAACAAAAAGGTCTAATGCACTAATACCAAAACAAAAGGAGAGAAGGTTGACAAGAACAACTTTTACCAAAAAAGAAAATAAAAAGGTCTCTAGTCAGAAACAAAGGCAAGAGATAGACCTCAAAAGCATCCAAGAAGACTCAGCAACAATCAAAACCCACCCAATATCTTTCAAACTTCAAATTCACACTCAAAAGAGGGGCATATGTGACTGTTTATAGGAAACTCGCGTGTATACACAACTACATCAAAAACCCGCATACATCAAGAGAAATGGGGTAAAATGATAATCTAAGACTTAAATTACTTCAACATGACAATAATGGGATAACATACTTCTGGACCCGACAAATAAACACAAAAAAACATAGAGCAATTCAAGCACATTGTGCACCCAAACTCCAAACAAAAACAAGGAACATCCCCAGCAGAGTCACCAATTCTGTTACAGAGAGATACTTACTATGGCTTGGGGTAGACCACAACAGACTGAATGACACCAGAAATTAATCCACTTCAATATGCAAGAGAAACATATGCTGCTAACACTAAGGGATACATAACATGCCTTATTCCGAACAGTTGTAGCAGATCCCCGTTGAGCGTTTCCACCACGCTTGTACCTACAATTCACCCTCAACAACAACGTACAAGGCAAGCATGATATAGGTTAAAGTGTTAGGCATACTCTAGAATATATAAATCCAACATGTATAATCAAATACAACTATATCCATGGATCAAAATATTCATAGTCATACACATTTAATGGACGAGAAATGGATATTTCTATTAATAATGAACAGATATAATAGTGACAAACTCTGTCGACACCTCATCGAAATGGAGAAATCGAGTCCTACACCTTGGACTCCACCACTTCAATCCTCCATCTCAATGGCAATCTTACAAAGAAATGGAAATCTTGGGAAGAGCAGCAATGTGTGATCAAAAGGACAAAGGGATGCAAACTCAAGCATAAGCAAATGAGGCAACAATGAACTATAGTTTCCTTTCTCTCTAATGTTCTTCTCCTCTAATGCATTCAAGAGGCTCAATATATATCCCTTCAATAGGAAATGAAGGGTCGAGTCAGAGCGTTTTCGGGCATATGGAAGGCCAAGAGTCAAGATATTCGAGACTCATTGAGGAAAACTCCAAATATTTTACTTTTTTGTGCACATTTCCTGATGTACATGGGCTACAGTGGAGCAACATGCGTGTACATGTGGATTTTAAACTAAAACCCGCGTATGGAAATAAACAGGTGTTTTTAAGGGATTTCTTGGATCATCAAAGTATAATTCGAGCAAGGGGGGTCCAAAGAGTCTGCAGAGGGACATGGCAGGCCATAAAAGTTTGATCTACCAAGTGTGGTAAAATCATCTATAACAGTATGAATTCGAAGTTACTAGGGTTTAGTTTGAGTAGATCAATCTCTAATTGGTGGCCCCTCATCTCATCTTGCTTTGCAAAGAGACTAGACAAGTTGATCCATATGCCATTTAGAGACTTTTATGCTTTAATGTGATATAGGATATCCTAAGATATTAAGTAGCATAGTAATCTGAAGGCTTCATCCATTCTTTTTAGGTGATTTAACTTCCCTACAACTAAATTAGGCTCTACTTCCATTCCCATAGTGATCCTATCATAGTCCCTTCATTCGCAATAGAATCTCAATTATTGATATCCACTCAAAGTAATTAAAGGGAGATCTAGAAACCTACAAATATCATAGTCCCTTCCTTCAACCTGCAAATATATTCTTCTACCATATAATATTTTGGAGCACAAGATCTAGAAACTAAACAAAGTAATAATACTATTTGGGTTCTCGCATGAAGATGATACCCAAAAGTGTTACAAAAGGAGCACGCGAGCACTAAAAATTAGAAACACGTGCGCACCCCTAAGACCATGTGTGCGCTATGGTTTAGAAAATCTCGAACCACCGCTTAAGTGTCCATGTAGACATTAAAGTGTGCATGCGATAGGAGCATGCATGCACTTTTAACATGCATGCATTAAACTAGCGCACACGCTACTAAGAACACATGTGTGATTCTAAGAACATGTGTGTGCTTTTAAGAACGCGCACATGATTTTATTACATGAATCAACAAAATTAGTATTTTGGCCATAACTTTTGATCGTGAACTCCGATTTTGATGATCCTTATACCATTGTAAAGGTATATATGAGACCCTAAACTTTGTTATTATATGTTTTCATGATTAAGAATCAACTATTTTCCATTTTTAAATAAGTAAATCTATGACTCTTTTGTCATTTTTCTCTCTAAGGCATAGTTAAGGGAGGGAGGGAAACTGAGAGAGGGATGGAGAGGGAGTTGGGAGAGAGAGAGGGAGATGAAAATATAGGGATAGAGAGAGGGGGGGAGGGGGAAAATGAGATGGAGAGAGAGAGGGAGATGAAAATATTGGGATAGAGAGAGGGGGGGAGGGGGAGAGTGAGATGGAGAGAGAGAGAGCATGCGTGATGGATGAAGGGAGGGAGAGGAAGAGGAAAAGAGAGATGGATAAAGAGTGGGGGATAAAGGGAGAGAGAGGAGAAGGGAGGGATGGTGTGAGAGAGTGGAGGAGGGTAGAGGAGGGTGGAAGAGAGATAGATGAAGAGAGAAACATATAGGTAGGGAGGGTAGTATTAAGGTATAGAAGAAGGGATGGTGACAAATAGAGCGAGGGAGGGAAGGAGAGGAAGAACTAAAGATTGGAGAGAGAGAGAGACAGAGAGAGGGGGGAAGTAAGGCAGTGAGAGAGAGAAAATGTTGGGGAGAGAGAGGGGGGGTATAGTGTAAAGACAGAAGGAGGGAGGTAAATAAAAACCAAGGTGGGGTTAGAAAGAGATCGATGCAAGAAGGGAGGCAGGGAGAAAGAGAGGATGAGGGAGAGATTAAGAAAAAGAGAGAGGGGGGGGAATAGTGAAGGAGTGAAGGAGGAAATTAGGATAGAAGACACAATGAGGTAGGGATGGAGTTACATGGATGAAGAGAGAGAGAGAAGAAGAAGGTGGGTTTAAGAGAGAGAGAGAGGAGGGTGGAATAGAGAGTGAGGTAGGGAGGGATTTAGAGAGATGGGGAAAGAGATGGATAGAGATCAATAGGATTGGATAGGCAGGGGTGACATTGAGGGAGTGAGAGAGTCGAGGGGAGGGAGTAAGGGAGAAAGAGATAGGGGAGGGAGTAAGGGAGAAAGAGGGAGGGGAGGGAGGGAGGAAAGGAGCATGTGTGTGAGAGAGAGAGAGAGTAGGAGGAAGGGAGGGTGTGTGTGAGAGAGAGAGGGAGGGGGGGTGAAATATGGGCGAGTTCTAGAGAAAGGGAGGGAGAGAGTGGGAGGGAGGGATGGAGGAAGGGGAATATTTGGATAGAGAGAGAGATTGGGGGTAGGGGTTTAGAGAGAGAGAGAGAGAGAGAGATTGGCGGTTATGGGTTTAGAGACACATAGTAAGAGAGATTGTGTGTTAGGGGTTTAGAGAGAAAGGGATTGGGGGTCAAGGGTTTAGAGAGAGAGAGATTGGGGGTTAGGGGATTAGAGAGAGAGAGGGAGAGATATTGGAGGTTATGGGTTTATATAGATAGATAGAGAGACAATGATTGGGGGTTAGGGGTTTAGAGGGAGAGATTGGAGATTAGGGGTTTAGAGAGAGAGAGATATTAGGGGTTAGTGGTTTAGAGAGAGAGACAGAGATTGGAGGTTAGGGTTATATATATATAAAGAGAGAGAGAGATTGAGGGTTAGGATTTTAGGGGGGGGAGAGAGAGAGAGAGAGAAATAGAGAGATATTGGGTGTTATAGGTTTATAGAGAGAGATTGGGAGTAAGGGATATATATATATAACCCCCAATATCTCTCTATCTCTCTCTCTCTCCCTCCCTCTCTATCTCTCTATGAAAACCCTTAACCCCTAATATCTCTCTCTCTCCCTCTCTTTAAACACCTAAGCTCCAACCTATCTCCCTCGCTCTCTCTACATATCTTTAAACATTGTTGGGACTAGGGAAATGAAGGTACAATTCACTTAGAATTCCTCCTAAGTATGGAGAAGAGATAAAGAAGAAGAGAAAGGAGCTGCAAGATAAGGAATGAAAGGAAGGAAGAAGAAGGAGGAAGCTGAGATAGAAGAGGAATCCATGACAGAAGAGGAATCCACAACAAAAGGAAGGAGTGCGACAGAATACTAGTATCAAAAGGTGTGCAAGTGGAAGAATGACTAGAAAACGACTGTAAGGAATAACGGTTAGAAAGTGATAAGACATAAATATCGTGGGTATGATTTCGGATAAAATCGACAGAAACCACACATATGAAGGTATCTTTGTAAGTCAGATTGTTAGTGCTTTCCGTTAGGTCTTACTAGAATAAGAAAGACAACCTATTGGCCAAGTATAGGAAGTCATCTAAGAAAGCAATAGTAAAAGAGTCTATAAAGAGTCTATAAAAGAGTCTATAAAAGGAGAAACCAAAGGTGTATGCGGGTTAGCTTCTAGACTGTTAGCTTATCTGTATTTTGTTGTTTCTTAGTGTTGTTGAGTGCCTATGAGCTGAAGAATCTGCAGATGAGTGCGTAGAAGTATAGGAGAGGTTGAGTCGATCCAAGATGTGTGCGGACCATTAGAAAATATGACTACGAAGAGAGCAGAGAGAATATCAGAGAGCATGAGAGGAGGAAAGAGTATGTAAAGAAAGAGAAGAAGATCTGGAACAGAATCTGCAGCTTCATTAGAGGAAATTTCAATTTAAAATGGGCCTTTGAAAAATAACACAAATTCCATGTCATCATGTATTATCCAATCAAAATGATTTAAAATTCAAAAAGGGAGAACCTCTTAAACAAATTTTTAATATAAATTTGGGGATAGGTATCATAAAAAGAACTATTTTTTGTTCATATTTTTGACATATCTCCTTGTATTTTTACTCAAATTTCGAACGGGAGAGCTCGTTGGATGTGGAATTTAATTCCAAATCCAAAAAGTACCCACTTGGAATACTTTTTATGGGTCCCTCTACCCAAAAAACAAGAAATACCTGAAAAAACATGCTGATGATGTCATCATCACATTTTTTCAGGTATTTCTTGTTTTTGGGGTAGCGGGACCCTCCAAAAGTATGCCGAGTGGGTACTCGTTGGATGCATATTATGCCAAGTGGGTACTAGTTGGATTCAGAATTCAATTCCGCATCCAATGATCTCTCCCGATCGAAATGTGAGTAAAAGCACAGAGAGATATGTTGAAAATACGAACAAAAAAGTAGTTTTTTATTTTCTTTCGCCAAAATTAATAAATATTATTTTATTATTTTAACTATTATTTTATTAATTGTCCTTAGGAGGCCCATTTTGAGTTGAAATTTCATTTGATGAGTGCACAGATGAAAGGTGCATATATTTTTGATGCCAGATGAAGAGCACCTTGTGGATTTTCCCGAATGGGTTTCCATGTTATATTCTATGTATATGTGTGAATATTGAATGTGTTTAAGTTATTTGTTTAAATGTTGCATTGAATGGATGGTTATAGATTTTATTATGAATGAATAGATGCATATCAGTGGCATTGTATCAGTTTAACACAATTATATTGCACAAAGGATGTTAATATAATAAGTTGGATAAGAGAAGTTGGGTTATGGTCTAACGGTTCATGGTAAGCACAAATAATCCACCCACAGACTTCGTTGATAACCTTGGTAAGGGACCGAGGTACCAGAAAAACCCCCACCCAACTATGGAAACATGGTTCTGGAAGTTACCCATCCAGAGAGATATCTCAGGTGAGATTGAATCTGCGTCACAGGTGCTGCCGACTGAGCTCTGATTTGTTGAGATGATATCTGAGGCTTTGTTGTGCTAAGCAGAAGGGACTAAACCTGGTTCAAGATCCTTAAAGGAGGGAGAAAATCAAACAAACACCTGATCTCCAACTTCTCTCCCTCCAATCTCTCTCTCTCTCTAAACCCCTGATCCCCAACATCTCTCTCTCTTTATTTAAACCCATAACCCCCAATCCATCTCTCTCTAAACCACTAAGCCCCAATATCTCTCTCTAAACCCCTAACCGCCAATTTCTCTCTCTCCCTCCCCAATATCTCTCTCTCTACACCCCTGACCCCCAATATCTCTCTCTAAACTTCTAAACCCTAGGGTTTTAGAGAGAGATTGAGAGTTAGGGGTGTATAGAAAGAGAGACTAGAGAGGGAGGGATTAAGAGAGAGATATTGGTGGTTAGGGTTTAGAGAGAAAGAGATTGGGATTAAGGGTTTATAGAGAGAGAAATTGGGAGTTAGGGTTTAAATAAAGAGAGAGAGGTGTTGGGGGTTAGGAGTTTAGAGAGAGATATATTGGGTGTTAGGGGTTGAGAGAGAGAGAGAGATTGGGTTTTAGGGGTTTAGAGAAAGAGAGAGAGATTGGGGGTTAGGGGTTTAAATAGAGAGAGGAAGAGAGGGAGAGATCGGATATTAGGGGTTTACACACACACAACAAGAGAGAGAGAAATTAGGGGTTGTGTTTTTGATAGAGAGAGAAATATTTTTGGGGTTAGGGGTTTAGAGAGAGATATTAGGGATTAGGGGTTTAGAGGGTGATATGTTGATGTAATTGTAACTTCAGAATGTATTCACTTGTTTTTCTTATGTATTGTAACCTGATGTTTATTTCGGGATGTATTTGTAATGTACTTGAGTCATGTCATGCCCGGAGTTTCCTATCGGGAGTTTCTATAATGTAAACAAGTCATGTCAAGTCAAGTTGGGTAACCCTCCTATTGCCTAAGGGTTAAAATCCCCGCAGTTCCAGGGCACTAGGGTTATTAGACTCACCTAGTGAAGTCAGCCCTAGTTGGGTTTAGTCAAGTAAGGAATTAGTATATATAAAGAGCTAGCCTCTCTATTTATCACACACTCACTCACACTTAGTTGTAGTGCGTAGTTGAGGAAGAGAAAGACACTGGGGCAAGGAAGAAATAGGTTACTGCTATCGGGAGATCATCTTACTGTTTTTGGGTTTCATTTTTGGTGCCGATTCTATCTCTGGGGAAGTTGCGGGGTTTTCTCCATTTATGGTTTCCCTGAGGAAAAACACTGTGTTCATTGTCTCTTGTGTTTGATTGATGTGCTTGTTGTTCTCTGAGTTAAAGATCCTAATGTTATGCTAGCTTAATGTTAAAAATCTAACATGGTATCAGAGCTAACCTGAGAACAAGACACTGTGCAGCTGCGGGAACTAGGGCTTCCTACTTTGTGGATCTCTCTCCACATATTTTCAGAAAAATTAGGGTGGAATAACTCTCCTCCCTAGGGTGCATCTTTCTGTCGAAGAAGAATCCAATTCTTAGGTTTTTCAGTTTTGGACCCAACACTACTGCCAGAAATTACGGCTTTTCACAAAAGTGGAATTTTTCAGTGAGCCCAAGCCTGGATTGATATCCTCCTCAAAATAAAATTTAGGGATCAAATTCAAAGCATTTGGTTGGACAAAACTCCGGAAAATAAAAACCCTAATCTGCTACTCAACCAGCACTGCATGATTTCAGCTCCAAATCCAGATCCGACATCTTGACCTGGTAAGATCTAAATATTTTGTATTTCCATTTGAGATTCTCAGTTAAGATGTCTCATCATACCAAGATTGATGAAAATATTGAGGGAGATGATAACTTTCGAGCCTGGAAGTATAGGATCTCCCTGGTCCTGGAAGAAAATGAGTTGGACTCCTATATCAGTGAGGAGGTTCCAGTTCCAGAGGGAGATGAGGCCAAGGCCTTACATAAGAAGAAGTTGGTTATGGAAAAGAGGATCATTGTTGATTCTATCAAGGATCACCTCATACCATAGGTGTCCTCCCTCAAGACACCTAAAGCCATGTTTGATGCCCTAACCAAACTGTTTGAAGGGAAGAACATCAATCGGAAGATGACTCTAAGGAACCAGTTAAAGAATGTAAAGATCCAGAATGAGGATACCATCCAATCATACTTCATAAGGGTCTCCCAGATCAAAGAACAGCTGGAAGTAGTAGATGAAGAAGTAGAGAATGCAGAAATTGTGATGACAACCTTGAATGGCCTCCCTAGGTCATGGGATTCTTTCATCCAAGGAATCTATGCTAGGAAGAAGTTAGTCAAGTTCAGTAGACTGTGGGAAGAATGTTCACAAGAAGAAGCTTGGATAGTAGCTCAAGAAGAAAATATGGGAAGTGAAGATCAATCTCTCACAATAAACGAAGGGAAAATCATCATCATCAAGGTAAGCATTCTCATCAGAAAAATAATCTTGTAAGAAGGGATCCATCCAAACTTAGATGTTATACATGCGATGAAATAGGACACTTTTCTAGAAATTTTCCCATGAATAAGAATGGATCCAAGAAGAAGAAGAACTCCAAAAGAAGACATCATGCTCACACTGCTGAGGATGATGATCCTCCCAGGAAGAGAGTAAAACAAGAAAGTGAAGAATCTTCAAGTGAAGATGAATATGTTCTGATCTCCGCTCTCACGGGAACTGTCACTCATGGAAGCAAAGATTGGCTTATTGACAGTGGGGCTTCCAAACACATGACAGGTTTCAAGGAATCCTTTGAGAAACTATCCGAACATAATTCACCCCATAAGGTGAAACTTGGGGATGACTACCAATATCCCATAAAAGGTAGTGGTGAATCCTCCTACAAGCTAGACTCCGGAAATTCTATAAAGATGAAGGATGTCTTGTTTGTACCAGGACTAAAGAAGAATATTCTATCCATATCAGCACTGGATACAAAATGCATGATGGTTGCATTTGTAGATGGCCAAGTCCTCATGTGGTCAAGAGGAAAGACTATTGACGATGAAATAGTGCTTGGAGAACAAGAAGGAGGTTTATACATATTGAAGGGCCATCCATAACAAGCTTTGGTCCATGACACAGTAGAGCCAAATGAACTTTGGCACAGAAGGCTTGCACATGTGCATTACTACCACTTGCAAGAAAAGTTGTTGAAGGTCTTCCAGAAATTCATGTAAAACATGAAGGGGTCTACAAAGGATGTGCGAAAGGAAAGAATACAAAGAAGACATTTCCAAGTAGCGAGAACAACGCAAAAGGAATCTTGGAAATTATCCACTACGATGTATGCGGACCAATGTCATCAAGTTCACTAAGCAGGTATGTATACTATGTTTCTTTCATTGATGACTTTTCTAGGAAGACATGGATTTACTTCATGAAGAACAAAGATGAAGTATTCAGCAAGTTCAAGGAATTCAAAGCCTTGATTGAGAACCACACAGAAATTAAGATCAAGACCTTTCGATCAGATAATGGCAGAGAATTCACATCAAATGAATTCAAAGACTTATGCAAAGAATCAGGGATTAAGAGGGAGTTATCCACTCCATATCATCCACAACAGAATGGGGTTGCAGAAAGGAAGAATAGAACTATCATGGAAGCTGTAAGAGCAATGCTTCATGATCAAGATCTTCCCATGCATCTATGGGCAGAAGTTGCCAGAACAACGGTGTATGTACAGAACCGTACTCCACACAGAGTACTCAAGGACAAGACTCTTGAAGAAGTCTTTTCTAGCAAGAAACTAGAATTTATCCATCTCAGAATATTCGATTGTCGAGTGTACATACACATTCCAAAAGAGAAGAGAAAAAAATTAGAACCTTCAGGAAAGAAGGGTATATTTGTGGAGTATACTTCCCAGTATTCAAGAAGATCGACATCAACAGGGATGTGACATTTGACGAAGACACAGCTTACAACAAATCTAGAAAGAGACCTGCTGAAGATCCTGAAGAAGCAGAAACACCCAGAATTCATGATACAACCATGAACGAAGAAATTCAAGAAGAAGATCGAGAATTTAAAGAACCACAAAGACCTATAGATCCACCTTAGGAGAAGAATCCTCACAAGAGGAAACCTGCTTGGGTACAAGAAATTATCCAAGGTGCAGAAAGATATGGGGCTCCAGAATAGAATCACAGAGAAAGAAAGAGGACTAGATCCTGCTCCAGAAATGTAGCTTTACTATGTGACTTTATCAATGAATAACCTTCCAATTATGAAGAAGCGGCAGAACGGAAAGAATGGAAGGATGCTATGATCGAAGAGTATCAATCGATCATGAAGAACGATGTTTGAGATGTTGTCCCAAGCCCAGAAGGGAAGTCGATTGTAACTTCCAAATGGATTTACAAGATCAAGTATGCTGCAGATGGTAGCATAGAGAAATATAAGGAAATATTCATGGCTCGTGGTTTCTCATAGAAAGAAGGAATAGACTATGAAGAAACCTTTGCACCTGTAGCTAGATACACTTCCATCAGATCAGTACTTGCTCTGGCTGCAGTGATGAAATGGAAGATACACCAAATGGATGTCAAGACTGCTTTCTTGAATGGTGTAGTGGAAGAGGAAGTGTATGTAGAGAAGCAACTCAGTTTTGAGACACATGATAGGGGGTCTCATGTGTGTAGATTGAAGAAATCCCTGTACGGTTTGAAACAGGCACCCAGGACATGGTACGACAAAATTGACAAATTTCTATCCAGTTTGGGCTTTACCAAAAGTAAAGCATATTCCAACATTTACTACAAGGTTGAACATGGCTACCCAGTGATGCTCCTACTGTATGTAGATGATATGTTTGTAACAGGTATGGATGGGTTGATTTCTCATACGAAGAGAAAGCTTGCTACCAAGTTTGAAATGAAGGACTTGGGTATGATGCATTATTTTCTAGGCATGGAGGTGTGGCAGAATGCAGATGGAATCTCCCTCGGATAAGGGAAGTATGCAGTAGAGATCCTAAAGAGGTTTGGGATGATGGACTACAAGGCCATGACCACACCTATGGCATAAAACCTGAAGCTATTGAGTGATGCTTCATCAGAGACAGTTGATGCTACGATGTATCGTCAGATGATTGGGTCCTTGATGTATCTGACGAACATGAGACCAGACATTTTCTTTGCTATGAACACCTTGAGCCAGTTCTTGACAGATCTGAGACATGTTCACTTGATTGCTGCAAAGAATATTCTAAGGTACCTGAGGGGTACAATTGATTATGGGCTCAAGTATGAGGCAAATCAGAAGATTAACCTGGAAGGTTATGTTGATTCAGATTGGGCAAGCAGTGCCATCGATAGGAAGAGCACTTCAGGGTGTTGCTTCAGTGTGGGATTAGGTGTGATCTCTTGGTTTAGCAGGAAGCAATCTTATGTGGCACTGAGTACAACTGAAGCAGAGTATGTCATAGTTTGTTCAGCTAGTTGTGAGGCAGTATGGTTGCGGAAGATACTATCTGATTTATTTGATCTCCAGATCGATCCTACTTGTATACATTGTGACAACCATAGTTGCGTGTCAGAGAATCCAATGTTCCATGATAAGTCTAAGCATATCGAGATGAAGTACCACTATATCAAGGATATGGTGCAGAGGGGAGCAGTGAAGCTCCAGTATGTTGCGACGGAGGAACAGATAGCTGATGTGTTGACAAAGCCATTGTCTAGGGTGAAGTTCGAGTACTTCAGGGAGAAGCTTTGTGTTCTCCAAATCAAGGTTTCCTCCAAAGGGAAATAATAAGACCCAAAGCCATTCTGACATGGTGATAGGAATGGTTCCTTCCATGGTCAGATTAAGGGTTGGGCCAATCTGTCATGGTGAGAGGATTAGTTCCTTCCATGTCAGATGTGAGTGTTGAGCCATTCTGATGTGACTGTAGGATTGGTTCCCACATGATCAGAAGTAAGCGTTGGATGTCATTCTTGGAATGTAAGAACTTGGTTAGTTTTCAGGTAGCTCAGTCTGGGGCCGGGGGCTATTCTGATATGACTGTAGGATTGGTTCCTACATGATCAGATGTGAGTGCAAGCCCTTCTGACATTGGTTGTCATATGCAAGTGCAGAGCCCTTTCGGCATGAAGGATTGATTCCTTTCATGGTCGAATATAAGTGCTGAGCCCTTTTGACATTGGTTGTTAGATGTAAGTGCAGATCCTTTCAGCATGGAGGATTGGTTCCTCGCATGGCCGAGTGTAAGTGCTGATCCTTTTCGACATTGGTTGACGAATGTGAGTACTAGGCCTTTCTGACAGGGTTGTGGGAGGTGTTCCCACATGGTCAGATGTGAGTGCTAGGTGTGCCTTTCTGATATGATTATAGGATTGGTTCCTACATGATCAGATATAAGTGCTGGGCAGGCCATTCTGACTTAAGGTTAGATAAGTGTTGAAGAAGACCTACGTGGAGGCTAGGCCTACAACCAGCATGAAAAAGGGATAGCTCTGTAGAAATTCTTGTGACGAGAAGAATCATGAGATAGAACCTGTGAAGATCCAGTGATGATGATTCAGCAGAGATGATCTAGATCGAGGGATGATCCAGATCTAGAGATGATGCTCCAGAGATGATCCAGATCGAGGGATGATCCAGATCTAGTGATGATGATCCAGATCCAGGTGAAGATGACTTGAAGATGAAGGTGAATTGAAGATAGAGATGAATTGAAGGTGAATATGATGAGGACTCGATGATGATGCAAATGATACAGAGAAGAAGACTTGTGCTGCTAAATTGTGTTGAGAGAATACCTTCCTAGTTAAGAGGGAGTGTTGATGTAATTGTAACTTTGAAATGTATTTGCTTGTATTTATTATGTATTGTAACTTGATGTTTATTTTGGGATGTATGTGTAATGTACTTGAGTCATGTCGTGCCCCGAGGTTCCTATCGGGAGTTTTTATAATGTAAACAAGTCATGTCAAGTCAAGGTGGGTAACCCTCCTATTGCCTAAGGGTTAAAGTCCCCGCAGTTCCGGGGCACTAGGGTTATTAGACTCACCTAGTGAAGTCGGCCCTAGTTGGGTTTAGTCAAGTCGGGAATTAGTATAAATAGAGAGCTAGCCTCTCTATTTATCACACACTTACTCACACTCAGTTGTAGCACATAGCTGAGTAAGATAAAGACACTGGGGAAAGGAAGAAAGAGGTTACTGCTGTCGGGAGATCATCTTATTGTTTTTGGGTTTCACTTTTGGTGTTGATTCTATCTCTGAGGAAGTTGCGGGGTTTTCTCCATTTATGGTTTCCCTGAGGAAAAACACTGTGTTCATTGTCTCTTGTGTTTGATTGTTGTGCTTGTTGTTCTCTTAGTTAAAGATTCTAATGTTATGCTAGCTTAATGTTAAAAATATAACATGATAAAGTGGGGGTTAGGGGAAATGTAGAGAAAGGGATGGAGGGAAAGAGAAAGGGAATGTTGATAAGGTGGGTGAGTTGTAGAGAAAGGGATGGAGGGAAAGAGAGGGAATGTAAGATAAGGTGGGAGAAATATGGAGAAAGGGATGGAAAGAGAGGGAGAGGGTGGAGGGAAGGGAAAGAGTTGGAAGGAGGGAGTGAGGGAAAGAGTTGGAAGAGAGAGAGAGAGAGAGAAATAACAAGGCATGGATATATACCAAGAGAGGGGGGAGTAGGAGGGGGGGAAGGGGGAGGGAGAAGGAGGGATGGTGGGAAAGTGAGGAGTGAGAGAGAGAGAGAGAGATTAAGGGAGGGATAGAGAGAAAAAAATTGGGAGAGAAAGAGAGGGATACAAAGAGGTAAAAATGTAGGGAGGGACTAAAGTATGGCAAGAGAGATATCAATGCAGGGAGAGAGAGAGAGAGAGAGAGATAAGGGGGATGAAGGGAGGGTGATAGAGAGAGAGGGGGGGGGAGGGAGAGAGAGTTGTATATCTAAGAAATACCTTTTCAACTATATAAGGAGAATCAAAATATAATTTCTTAATCAAATTTTATGGAAAAAACACTGAAGGAATGTTCTTATGTAACAAAAAAGTGGACATATTTTAATTTATTGGTCAAAAGATTCATAATCGTATTTTAAAATTAACAGGAAAATGGTGATGAATCATAGAAAACATAAAACAAAAAAGTTGTATATTTCAGAAATACCTTTCCAACGGTATAAGGAGCATCAAAATCCAATTTTTGGATCAAAAGTTATGGAAAACTAGTAAAAGAATGTTTACATGTAATAAAAACACACACATTTAGATAACATGAGCACGTTAATAGCATGTGTGTGCACATTATTAATGTGTACAAATTTTTATAGCGCTTGTGTGTCCCTACAAATTAAAACAAAAAGGTGGAAAAACCTCTCTTCATTTACGTGGTGGATGACTTGGTTGCTTTGGTTTTAGGTTCGGATTGACAAACCTCTTCGTTCAGACTGCATAAATAAAAATACATCCATTTATTCAGCTCCTTGTTTTTCAATAATGATTCTACATATGCTCCAAGTGCTCATTTCAAATGAAACTGCACACACTTATAGAGATTTGTGTGTGAATTCTAACTATATATTTTTTGAATAAATTTGTTATTATTTTCTATTTTTAGTTGCACTCGTGTCAAAATTGTATAAAACATAGGTCCTTTATTTTGGATATAACTTTGACTAGCTCACCTATTTTGAAAATGGAAAAGAACCCGCACAAGAATATAAATATACCTACAAACTAAAAATAAATAAAGTTGATTTATTATGTTAAGACCATGATAGCATGGATCAATGCTCAACCACATCATTTTAGGGCTTCACTGGCTTCATTAATTTCAAAAATATATAAAATCAACTTTTAAAATTTTGGAAAACTAGCCTTGCACAAGATCTGCCTATTACCTATGATTCTACATTTTTTTCACAAAAAATGATAATTTACATACCAAACAAGTGTACCAATGCAAACATATGCATTATATTTTAGAGAAAAAATAAGATACCCATCTTAGAAGAATGACAATTTGGGGTAGTTATACCTATTTTCTACAAATAAAAGTTAAATATTCTGAAAGGTAATCCAATTGTATACATTTCATATTTTTACACCTAACTCTAAAAAATTCTGTAGGTACCTCTCACAATTCATTTTAATGATCATATTTTATTTTTTAGCATGGCACCATTGCAGCTAGTCATGAGTGGGTATCATTACCTTTCACCAGGCCATTTGCAAGTAATTAATTAAGTGACAAAATCATGTCATTAATTATCAAAACTTGAAAAAAGATGAAAAATATATTTCAATAACACATTAAACTATTGTATTCCATCAACTTTACAAGCATGAACGCAATTTAAATTGGTTAACTAGTCAATTGAAATTGTTCTATAGCACATAAAACCTAATTATAGTTTAACTAGAGCCTAAATTCCCTTTTTTATTCATGAAAACTCTTTGACGTGAGTTAATAGCGCCATAACTAACCTAAGTGGACCTAAGTGGACTTATACACCTAAATGATAATCTCATGCATGTGTGTATTAACCCTCAAAAGACTCAATAGATGTGCTAGTATCCCAGAATAGCCATGCCAATCACTTAAGTCCTTGGATAGTGGAGTAAACTGCCATGATTTACTCCATAGCTCTATTTTCAGTGGAGGCTTCCTAAATTCAAGGAAAGAAGTCCCAAATCAAGGAATTCGCCCTCAATAGCTATAAATACATGGTTAGGATATCAATTATGGCCTATAAATGAAAGTTGACCCATACATAGAAAATTGGTCCCTTATAGCTTTGAAAGGAAGATATAGGATGGATCAAATGGTCAAATTGAGTGGAAATTTGGATTGGTAGAATCATGGGACCAAGACTTAAGTCCCAAGGTTTGATATTAATGATGTGGATAAGTTTATTATGCTCTAACACCCATTTCTTTTGAATATGTCAATTATATGATATTTTTATTCATTGAGGTGAATCATCATGATCCTTGTCATCATAATAGCTACTAGGTGCTAGTAACACCCAATTTTTGAATTAGGTGGTGAGAGAATATGAATCTATGCATAACCTTCCTAAAAATGTGACCTGCATAAAATATCCATGTTGCTACTTTGTTACACTCACATTAATATTAAAAATACTCATTAAGTTATGAACTTATAATAATAGTAAAACCAATCCTAAAATAAAATAGATTTAAATAAATATAGGTTATTAAACCATTTAAATTATTAAATGATAATAATCTCACAATTTAATTCAGGAACTTATCTCAGTATAGTTTACTAAACCATTTACGATATTGAATTATTATAATATCACAATCTAAATCATGAACATATCTTACTCAATTCAATTATAATTTCATACAGTTTGCATAAATATTTGTTTTATGCAACTTGTATCTCTTATTAAATAAAATCTCATTCTCATTCTTTAGCTTGCAAATTCAATATTACAATTATTTTTAGACATAATATACAATTTATTGAGTTTTTACCTTTTCAATTTTCTCATATTTAATATAACAATTTCTTATTTAAATTAATACCAAATTTTAATTCATAATATAAAGATGTTAACTATATTTATCAAATATTTACATTAATATACACTTTCAATAATTTAATAATTTATGGCGTTCAATGTTACTAGATAAAGCCCCTCTTTCAATGCTGATACTTTCAAACTAGCCACCCATTTGATCTGGTTCAAGCTCCCTAGACTCGCTCCTAAACTGTGGTCCAAGGAAATATTTGAGCTTATCGGGAACGCCATTGGCTCTTATATCAAAGTGGATCACTCATACAGGGCTTCTAGAATTATGACCATGGCAAAGATGATGGTCGAGCTTGACCTTCACGAAGGACTCTGGGATGAAATGGTGATTAGCAAAGGCAGCTATCACCATAAGCAATCATTGGATTACTATGTGTTGCAGCTGCAACAATTTTTCCCAAAATTCAAAAAAAATTCGAGACCCTCCTTTAACTCATTTGGGCTCAGCTTTTGAGTTTGTTTGATGTTCTGCGGAAAGACTATTTTTATGCCAGCGATGTTTCACTATTTGTTGTAGTTTTGACCTTGCCATCAGAATCATTTTGGATGTTTAAGTCGGAAGTCTAGTCACCTGCGTGCCCGCCGATGCGGAGAAGTAACAAGAAACTGAGTCTGATTCAAGATTTGTTTTCTCCGATGCTTTTATTTATTTATTTATCTCAATCAGCGGTTTGTTGGAATCCCATTGGAACGTATTGTCTCTACAGTTTCCGCAATTGCAGATGGCGCATTACGAAGTTTCTCAATGATTGCATTAACTTTTTTCGACCTCGACGTTTTGTTTCACCGATCCTTGAGATTTCAGCGTCTGTCGTTGCGGCTTTGAAAAGCGTTGTCTTTCTAGCATAGTTTGATTTTATTTTCCGCAGGACCAATGTTTCTTGGTTAAATTCATGTTGGTTTTTTCTCTGATTTTTGCCGGTCTACAGAACTTGGTTTCTTTTGTGTTTTCGCCGTTGCAGCTCTCCAGCCTTCTATCACTTCGATGCTTTAATATTGCAAGCTCTGATGTGAGTATCGTTTTGTTTCTCTGTCGATGCCTCGGCGGTTCTCCCAACTGTTTCATCGTCCGATGTTACGGAGGCAATGTTGATATGGTTGCCGATCCCTTTATTTTTACCGCCCGATGACCTTTTTCCCGCCAAGTATAGTTGACCGGGGGTATATATTTAGTGGGTCGGGTAGTTTATTATTTTATTGTTATTTTTGGACTTTCTCTGCACTGTCATTTTCGCTTGAGCAAACCAGGATTCTCGCTGTCGGTACCCTCGCTCCTAGGTGGCTCCACCGTGGAAGCTCAACAGTTTTCCTCCTGCCAGTCATGCAGTAGTGCCAAGTAGGCCCTTGTACTCGTTTTCCCATTCCGTTCAATTGGACGAGCTATTTTCTTGTATCCAGGGTTAGGTTTTTACTTAGGTTCCCGTCTTGACATGTATATATTATGAAGTGAGTGGCTTACTTGATGCCTTCTTCCGCGGCCGTTATGGTCTTATAGCCTGCACTTGATTGTTGGGGAAACCAGTGCAGACGGTCGTTATGCTGTCTGCACCAATTTGCCCCATTTTGTGTTTGGCCGTCCGGGGGACTTTCATGGTTTTCTTATGAGGTCGTGATGATTGGCTACACTGTTCAGCTGCTCCCATCTTCACAAACCAGGACCTGTTTGATGTTCCACTTCCCTCTTGGGATAAACTTGTTCAGTTTTGAATCCGAACCCCAGACCAATCTAAAGTGAGCGTTTACAGTCTTCTGGGGTACTACCACCTATAGCGTCCCTTTTGAGTTTTACATTAGGTGCCTTTCTATTTCCGCATGATGTGTAGGTTGTGGCACCGGGAGAGGGTTCAGGATTGTTTTCGGGTTGACAAAGGCCGTGTTTGCTTAATCCAAACTTTGTTGGACTAAGCTGGTTTCAGTTTTAGACAAGAGCGTTTGTTTGAATATGTTACTTATTTTTTATATAACTGCAGTCATGTTTAACGTAGATGAGATAAAATGCTTACATTGTTATCTCAATCTTTAAAACTTGTCCGAAAACGACCTAACAGAACCTAAAATGATTTTGTACATGACAGGGAAATTCCTCAGAACTTAAGATGTCTAAGCATCAAAAGAAGAAGGCTCCCGCGGTCGAAGAGGAACCCGACGTCGAAGTCATCACCAGAGTCGAATATATTTACGAAGACACCAAATGCATAATTGGTGTAGAGCCTGAATTTCAGTGGGGAGAAATCTACAGATTGATTACGTGCCGAGAGGTTCCTGACTTAGGTTTTGAGGAAGAAAACATCTATGTCAACATAGAGAGGTCTTCATTAATGAAAATTGCTACGAGACCCGAACTCTTTCCATGCTCTGAGGTGATTGGGTGGATTTCGCCCAGGGCAGATGTGACCACCATGATTTTGGAGAATGTTGATAAACAGGGTTATGCTGCTTATAGCCCTGGATATGTAACCCTAGCTTACCACTTGCCAGAAGCGCAAATATATCTGACTGAAGACTGGCTGAAAAGCATCAGGATGGACCTCGTCGAGACACTCAAGAGAATATGACACTGCAAGCCTAAGAACCCCTTACAGGTTCATTGCCTTGATGCTTAATAGGATTTTTGGGAGAGCCCACGGTAAAAGCTTCAAATTGGAGTGGGTGCCTATAATTTTTTATGTCGCAACACAGGGGACCAGTTTCAATTGGGCCAACATTGTGTCCAATAGCCTCTCGGCCTGTATGGCATCAGCATTAGGAGGGGTGTCCCAAAAGAAATCAGAACTCTACATGAGCTCCATACTGATTGATTGCATAATATGCAATCAACCCTTCCCCAACCTAAGATGCATCTGGGACCGAAAAAGATCACCAGTTTACTCAGCATAAAAGCCATTGTGGGCCCACAAATACCACAGTCACTACAGGGAGGTGTGTGAACATTTCATTATGCCATTTTATACCCTTATTTTCTTAAAAGAATGCGACTGCATGTCGGAGGAGGCATTGCAGGTGATTGAAGAGTATGCTGATTATTACTTGACTGAGAATGGGCTATATTTCAAAATGTTTGGAGGCTCTAGAGCACCTTCACTACTGCCTAAGTATGCCACAAACTATGTAATTCACAAAGAGGCAGTTAGACAAGTATTTCTGGATGGCATAGGAAGTTTTTTATTTGAACATAATAAGGCAGCATACCCTCCTTTGCCTTTCAGATTGGGGATTTAAAAATTTACTAGGGTGAAGAAGGCCGATGAATTCGTGGAGGAGTTGGAGAAGTTCCATTTTGGGGAAATGCCTTTCCACAGGAATGACTCCCGTAACAAGGTTGCAAAGCACTGCAAAGAGGCTAATGTCCATTTTGAATACAATAACCACTGGGACAGAGAGGATTCCATTTTCCGCAGTGCACTAAACATGACGGCCTTAAGGAAAAGGTTTAAAAAGAAAATCACCACCAAAGGTGGAAAGGGACAAGACGAGCAGGCAAAGGCCGAGGAGGAGGAAACCAGGAAAAGAAATGAACAAGCTCAGAGGTTAGCCCAAGAAGCCGAAGGATGGCTAAAAGGAGAGGAGGAGGAGAAAAGAAGAGCTACACAAGAGGCAGCCAAAAAGGCAGAAGAAGCTACCAAAAGAAAAGAAGAAGAAAGAAAAAGAAAGTTAGATGAGGAGCTAAAGAAGCAGGAGGTAGAGAAGATAAAGCTGACACAAACAGTGACAAAACATTCAGCTTCAGATCCAGCAGACAGTCAGGCCCAGGAATTGGAAAACCCCGACATTCAAGATCCTGAAGTACCCGCTGCCAGCACACCAGGACAATCTATGGTCCCCACCCTTAGGCTAATCCCCTTTGAACAGAAGAAAGGGGAAGAGGTACCAGATTTTAATACTATATTTTATGATAAGTAAAAGAAAAGGATAGTAAAAAGAACCGAGAGGAAGGTTGAAATTGGGGGCCTTTCTGGTAAGATGATTAATGATACAACCATTGTATATGGGACAGACAGAGACCCCAGGTTCACTATCGAAGCGGGGGCTGCATTGATCCATGCTTCAGAGGACAATGTAGATAAAATAATGACGAATATGGAGCATTCAAGTAAGTCTTCTTCTCAAATCAAAGATACCCTGAGAAAGGAAAGAGAAGAAAAAAATAAGTTAAAGAGAAAGTTTGAAGACATACAAAAGGAAATCAAGTCTTCAAAGGCTGAACTTCAGGTCCTCCATATAGAGAAAAGATCTATGGAGACCGCCCAAGAGTGTCTGGAGAAAGTACAATAGGAATATCAAGAGTTAAGGGCAAAGAAGGAATGGCTGCTAGGTAGGATAAAGGATCTAGAGTTGCAGAAGACTACCTTGGAAGCAAATGAGAGGCAATATCAAGGGCAGGAAGCAAAACTTAAAGAGCAGGAAAAACTTAAAGAGCAGATTACCTCGTTGATAGCAGCTTTAGAGGAAGTGAGAGAACAATAGGTTAGTCTTTATCCTTTCAAGGAACATGTTCTGGTACAGAGAGCCAAGATGATGCAGCTACAGGTGGCCATAGAGGAGGAAAGATGCAGGGTTTTGCAGGTAGACAATTGGCTGGAGGATATTTTGGAGACCTCCTCATATTTTGTTGATAGATCTTAGGACATCCTGGAAGTCCTGACAGGAAGGATGGAAAGATTAGAAGCAAATGCAGAAGCTCCTGCAGAGTTACCCTCAAAGGATTAACAAGCCCTTAAGCAGGACTACGACTTGTTGGAGTTTGCCATCAACACAGCCGAGGATTTCAAGAAGGCTGTTAGGAAGACAAGAGGGGCATGTACAAAATTCTTTAGAAGACTTCTGATTGCTTATAACCGATGCCAGGTAGAGGCTGAACAAAGAATGGATGCTTTTCCGGACCACAGCCTGTTTGTGGAAATTTTGCAAAGAAGGTACCAAGAAGATGAAAGAAGAATACAGCACATTAAAGCTTTAGATGAATAGACCCTAAGGAATGAGGTAGATCATTCTGCGGTTAGTGTGCAACTGTTAGAAGATCAGCTTCGCCTGAGTACAGCCAGAATAGAATCCATCAGGAACCAGGCTGCAAAATTCGAAATAAATATTCGATTCTTGGAACCTTCTGAATTTGAAAGTATCACCTTAGAGGCTTCAGTGTGGAAGAAATTTCTAAATAATCAAGCGGGGCCCTCCTCATGAACATTTGTTCACTTTTGCATTATGTTGTAAATTTTATAAACACTTAGTGAAAGTAAATTTTGGGAAGCGAAGAGTTGGGGAAGCCCAAGAGTTATTCATGGGCAGCCCAACAATCTTGTTCTTTTGTATAAATATAGAGGATTTCAATGAAGAGAGGACTTTTTCCCAGTTAGATTAGTAAAGAGATATTGTAAGAAGAACTATTTCCTTTTACAATAAAGAACTACAGTTTGCCTATTGGAGAAACTTTGGTGGGATGTTCAAACGTTATGCTATGGATTTGTTGAAGAGGAACTATTTCGTTTTCAACTCTTGTCCACTAACTGTGAGATCGTTCTGACTCTTAGGACCTATGTTCTTGTTTGAATGATTTCTGGCCTATTTTATGAAAATTACCACCATGAGTAATGAATGTTGTTCATAAGCAATTGGCTATCTGGTTGTTTAAATATCTTTAATTGTTCATGTGTTTTGAAGGAAGTATCAGCTATCTGTAATTTCTCTGTATAATACATGCACAAGATATATTACTCATTAATAAGTTACAATCTTGCTCCCTGGGGATAGGTAGGTAGTTAGATTTATTTTCTTGCTTTGTGTGTGATTTAGATGCTTGAGAGTTTAAGATGAGAGGTAAGAACTTGCGCATCACATTGTGAATACTCCTTGCATTCTTTATCAATCTACATGTTAAATAGGCACTTGCATATCATACTTTAAATCAAAAATTACAAAAATATATACGGTGGACCAGGCCGCAACCGGTAAAACCTTTTATTTTTGTTACTTGACCTACAGTAGCCGGACCGCAAACCGAACGGATTCCCTACACCAAACAGTCACGGGCTAGTTGGGAACGTTGACTGGGGAGAATCCTTTGTTGTTGTTGCCTATGATTTTGTAGGCCTCAACAGTTTCTAGCGCTAGAAGGAGGGCCGCCAATGCATGGCTGGCCAAGGAAACCCAATTTTCCGAGATTACCCCACCAGTGATATTTTGAAAGCATTTTGTGACCTGACCCAAATACGTAAGAAAATCTAAAAGGAAAGATCGTCCTATTAGAAATATCAGTGTTGTTTAGGATTTGGAAGAACTTGTAGAAACGGCCTTACAGGAAGTGGTTCAACCTTGGAAGCAAGTAGGCCCGGGTACACCTTACGGTTCTCCTTTTCAAACTCCTGTTCTTTCACCTCCTCATTTTTCACTCATGGCAGGTATAAATGTGAATTAGCCCAACCCACCGCCGGCTTGGAAAGCTAGATCACCCTTGAACCTAACACCTCCATTGCATAACCTACCTCAAGCTTTTGAGAAGTTGTTGCCTAAGTTTGATCCCGATGAGAAGGTTGTCGTAGATGACCACTTGCAAAGTTTCTATTTGGAAATAGAAGGGTTAAGGGCTGGGTAATATGAGGATGTTATCTGTAGATTGTTCCCGCATACCCTTAAAGGAGCAGCAGCATCTTGGTACTTTGGTTTGCCTACAAACTCTATCCCCGATTGGGATACCTTTGAAAGGATTTTCAGAAGTAAGTATGCAACCCAAAAGACGCATGCATCACTAATGAAAGGTCTAGGCACTTTGAAAAAAGAAAGGAATGAGAAGGTACATCATTTCACTCAAAGGTTTTCAACTTACCTCAAGAACTTCTCTACAACTCATAAGCCTTCTGATAAGGTTCTGATTGAGTATTATACCTCAGCTTTAGGCCCGGACTTGGCTATGTTCGCAAAAGCTCAAGTTAAACCTACATTAGTTGAGACTTATGAAGAGACAGAAAGAGTAGAGGCTGAAAAGGAAAGTATAGAAGATTATCCTGAGCAACCTGGAGAAAAAACTGCCGGGAGAAGAGCCTTATTGCTGTCTAAACCTAAAGAGGAGCAATCACATGATTTTGAGGGAATGTTGAAAATGATTCAAAAACTCTCCAACAGAATAATAGATTTGGAGAAAGAAAGGGAAGTTCAGAAAACTTATAAGCCCCACTACAAAAAAAAGGAGGATAACAACCAATTCAAGACCCCTCCACATAATTCAGCATCAATGAATCTGACAGAGGTAGGGATGGAAAAATTTTGCACTTTTCACCAACAACCCCATTCTGAAAAGAATTGTCCTAAATGGTTAAATTCGATGACATTGGTAATGAATCAAATTTTGGACTCTAAATTAACTGAGGACAGTGGTGAAGAGAAAAAGAGTATTCAGACCATGGAAAGACAGGAAAATGATACCATGTTTTTATGGGATTGTGTCTTGATGTTTGATACAGAAAAGGGTACTCCTAAACCTGAGAACATACCAACAACAACAAAAGATATGGATCTGATAATTAAAGACAGTGTGACAATTTCAAAGATTAAGAAGTTGCAAAATAATGTCAGGAGACAGTCAAAGAACAATATTGAAGATGAAATACCCAAAGTTACCATTTTCATCCAGGAGACGGAACAAATCAATGAGCATGCCAAGCTTATGGAAGGACAAGTAGATGATTACAAAGGAAACACTGAAAAAAATAAGGAGCCAGAAAAGGAAGTGCCCACTGAAAATCAACCGGTGGAGGAAGACGTTGAATCAATTTGGGAAGAAAAAGCTAAAACCCCACCTTTCCTTTTGACTCTAGAAATGCTAAATCATAAGGTGCATAATTGTTTGGTAGATTCTGGATCATCGGTAAATGTTATGCCACTTGTAGTTTGCAAGAAGATTAATGGGCAGCCAAAGCCCATAGCCTAGGAATTCGTTCAACTAGACAGAACAAGTGTCAAAGTAGTGGGGGAAATGAAGAATGTTCTCATTCGTTTATCTGCAAATAACACGATATGTCAATTTATTGATATTATGGTGGCTGACATACCAGATGGTTATGGGCTTATTCTGAACCGAGATTGGTCTACCAGGCTAAAGGGGTATTTTGCTTCAGACTGGTCGCATTTATGGTTACCTCATAAGGGTACCCCAAATCAGATCAAAATTTCAAGAGAACCTTACATGAAACACACTGTCACTAAGTTGGGAGAAGTAAATGAATCTTCTAATTCTATTCTAGGAAATTATCTAACAGAGCTTGAACTAAAATATCATGCCTCAGAAAAAGCCAGCAATATAATTGACATTCAGCCTGACCTCCTTAAATTTCCTCAAGTTGATAAGGCTGATTGTAAATCAGTAGACATGATTCCGGTTTCAAAAATAGTACAATTAGACCATGGATAGGTATCTCTTGTCTGCAATACATCCTAGCCCCTTGACTCATTAGATTGAAGGATTTTCAGGGGTGGGCACACAATTTTCTTTTCCTTTTGATTTAATGTTTTTGTACATAAATAAATTGATGTTGTTTTGTTTTGGTTTACCGCTTTGTTTCTAGTTATTTTTTGTTTGAATAAAGAGGCAAACTTTTGGTTGCATGGAAAACATTAGGGTTCTTAATTAACTGAAATCTTTGAGGAAAATGTTAGAATATAATCCATCAGGATTATTGTAAATAAATAAATAAATAGGAATTTGAATAGTTGCATGGGAAGGTGAAAAGGCTGGTTCTCAACCGCCTCATTGTAATCTATAAATTAATGTTTTTTCCATGAATAGAATATTGGATTGGGAGTTATTACCAACAAGTGGTATCAGAGCAGGGCTGTCTGCCATAACTCCTGGCTGCCATTCTGCTTGCCAGTCCATTGCCAGACTGCTCCATCAGTCTGCCAGTCGAGTCGCATGCATTGTCTGCGTTACAATTCCTTCTTGATTGAGTTTGTGGGCTGCGAAACCCTAATCCGGACGCGTTTTGTATAGCATGGGCGTAAAAATTCTGTGTTATACCTAAACCCTAATTTTCTGTGTTGGAGTCTGCCCTCCAGGCATGCGTTTCTCCTCCTCCACAGCTGATTTTCCAGATTGAAATACATCCCTTAGAGAAGCAGTTATATTTTCAGGAAAATCATTCCACTCTCCATTAAATACAGCCAACGCCTTGTTAAATACATCCAATTCCTTTTGTTCTTCACTTCCATGTTCGTGTTATAAAACCGTTCAGAAAATAAAATTAAGAGCTCAAAAATAGAGCATTTACAAGACTAGTGTACAGCTCTCCTTCGAAGAGAAGCCGCGAAAACCTAAGAAAAACTTGCAGATTTAGATCGGTGCCTATAGAGTGGTAGGCTCGGCGTGGCTACTGCATAAAACAGTATTATTATTATTGCGTTGAAGGCTGCGTTGGAGTTGGGAGAGCGTGGAGTGCTGATAAGCTGTGACCTGCTACACTGGGCTGCGATCTGAGCTTGCAAGCTTTGCTGCAGCAGTACCCTGACTCAACGTCACATTTAGCTCAGCTCCTTTGTTCTCTTAACAATTCTGGTGGCATTGATTGAATCATATTTGCAGTGTATGAGAAAAAATTAATTATAAAATATAATTCTCCTTCACAAAGATTTGTGGAACGTGAAGACAGATCTCAGTATGTTGTGCCTTGTGTCTGATATACTGGGTGCGTTGAAGACTGGTATATGATACATATATTTCGTTGAGAAATATTGCTACGTTGAAATATATGCTGTGGTATTGCTGACTGATATTTGCTGCTTGCTGCTTGAGGATATTGCGTGGGCTTTGAAGACTGATATTGCGTTGGCATTGAAGACTGATAGACATTGCGTTGAAGACTGCGTTTATGCTGATATATATCAATCAGCATGATATATAGCGTGGAGACTCTATGATATGTTATATGCTGCCTGAAAACTGGTGCCTAGGTTGAAGGACGCCTGAAACCTCATTTATGCCCTAATTTCTTGGAGTTGCGTTGATATCTCTTGCTGATGAGTATCTTGTGAAGACTGGTTCGCTGCACAACATTTTTTCAGTCTCATTCTGCATTCGTGACAAATGAAGAGGCTGCGATTTCTGGAGTAGATGCCTTCTTGCTGCATATCAAATGGTTGTTGTGACCTCTGCGTGCGTTGAAGGCTGCGAACCCTAATTTTCTGTTGACTGCTGCGATTTACCTGAAGACTTCGTTGGTGTGCCTGCTGCATTGTGAAGACTGCGTTGGGATGCCTGTGTGAAGATTGTTCTCTGCAAGAACGTGGAGGAAAGATGTAATGAGTATTGACTGCTCTAATACCTATGACTGGAGGTAAAACGTTTTTTTTGTTCATTAAAATACAAAAAAAACCCTAATTTTGCCCTAATTTAGTGCTGGAGAGTGCTGCGATTTGTATTTGCTATCTGCTGCGAGCTACAACTGATGCATTGAAGCACCAATGCTGCGAGCTAGACATAGACTTGCATAGTGAATAAAGCTTGTCGAAGACATTGTGCAGCTGTAATTCTACATAGACTGTATTGTAAAAGGGAGCAGAGACTTAGACCTGCTTCTTTCATATAGCTGAGATCGTTGAATGGTTCTAAAAATTTACTTATGAACTTGTTGACATCATATTAAGATTGTAAATCACCTTGGCAGAGGCTGTAGACCTGCAAGGTTATTGTTTTTCTCTTTGTCATATCAAGTTTATTATTGTAAATTACACTAACAGTTGTAAAGATGCTCTCTTTGGCATCTAGTATTGGTGCTGCCCTAGCTGGCAAAGACCAATCCAAAGACCCTTCCAAGGGAGATTGCAGCAAAGAGAGAGGACAAGGAAGAATAAATTTCAGAGGGAGAGGGGGTAGAAGCAAAAGATCAAAGTTGCAGTGCAAGCGTTGCGGAAAGACTGGGCACACATCAGATCAGTGTTGGGCTTCATGGGACTCCATCAAAGACAAGCACAACCAGAAGAAAGATGACCAAAATGTTAGTAAATATTCTGATTCTTATATTGTTGCACATTGTAATCTTGGATTTAATGAAATGACTTCTCTCTCATCTTATAAATATTGTTGGCTGCTTGATACTGGTGCAACATCACACATGACATTTAGAAAAGACTGTTTTGAAGAACTGAATGAATCAATAGATGACATAGTTTA
>LPNX010223414.1:86916-103869 GCA_001517045.1 Pseudotsuga menziesii | reverse complement strand
GGAATTTGAATAGTTGCATGGGAAGGTGAAAAGGCTGGTTCTCAACCGCCTCATTGTAATCTATAAATTAATGTTTTAGCCATGAATAGAATATTGGATCAGGAGTTATTACCAACAGAAAAGACTGTGCGTTTTAAATAATAGAATGTCTTCTAGTATGAATTTTTCCTAATTGGCCATGCGTTCATTGAAGCCCTACTTAACCCCTGTAAATAACTCAGAATTAAGAGGTCTGGAATACTATTTCAAGGCTCCATCCATTTCACATCTAAGATGTCCTAGGGAGTGATAGAAAAAGGCCCATAGAGAGGAAGCAAGGTAAACAGTTTACTATATATAAATGATCCCATGCCATGATTTCAGAAAGCCTAAAGGCTTTCAAGAGTCAAAACTCCTTAAAGAAGCAATACATATCAAAGCAAAGTGTCAGAAACATGAATTTCAATTTGCCAAAAGTTCTTCTCCATCCGTGAGCTAAAAAGTAAATTCTTCTCTCACACAAAAGGACACTATGGATAGAAGAGCCTGAATAAAATTCAGAAAGAGAGGTAGATGTAGAACTCAAAAGAACAAAAGTTCAAATGGCACAAAAGTGCAATTGGCATGGGAATGAGGAACAAAGGAATAGTGATGTTTACCATATGTTACGATCCTGTGATGTCCAAGCTAGAAACTACCCAAAGACAGAGGTAAAATAAATCTCACTTATTAGGCCTCAAAAGAGTTATCCAAACTTTCAAATATTTTGGGTGTTCCCATTCCCCAAAGAATGGACTGCTTCTCAATGATTTAAATGCATGGGTTTGCCAGCTTAGGAATGAAAGCATCTAGAAGAATTCAACTTATGAGCTAGACGATCAAACATTCTTTTACTGGGAAGAAGTTAAGTCAGAAATCTGGGGTTCACCAGGTAGTTGCCAATTGTTGGAGCTGCAACAATTTTTCCCAAAATTCAAAAAAAATTTGGGACCCTCCTTTAACTCATTTTGGCTCAGCTTTTGAGTTTGCTTGATGTTCTGCAGAAAGACTATTTTTATGCCAGTGATGTTTCACTATGTGTTGTAGTTTTTACCTTGCCATCAGAAGCGTTTTGGATGTTTAAGTCGGAAGTCTAGTCACCTGCGCGCCCACCGTTGCGGAGAAGTAACAAGAAACCGAGTCTGATTCAAGATTTGTTTTCTCCGATGATTTTATTTATTTATTTATCTCAATCGGCGGTTTGTTGGAATCCCGTCAGAACGTATTGTCTCTACGGTTTCCGCAGTTGCGGATGGCGCATTACGAAGTTCTCCGATGATTGCATTAACTTTTTTTGACCCCGCCGTTTTGTTTCACTGATCCTTGAGATTTCAGCGTCCGCCGTTGCGGATTTGAAAAGCGTTGTCTTTCCGGCATAGTTTGATTTTATTTTCCGCGGGACCGATGTTTCTTGGTTAAAGTCATGTTGTTTTTTTCTTCGATTTTTTCCAGTCTGTGGAACTTGGTTTCTTTTGTGTTTTCGCCATTGCGGCTCTCCATCCTTCTATCGCTCCGATGCTTTAATATTGCGAGCTCCGATGCGAGTATCATTTTGTTTCTCTGTCGGTGCCTTGGCGGTTCTCCCAATTGTTTCATCGTCCGACGTTACAGAGGCAATGTTGATATGGTCCCCAATCCCTTGCTTTTTACCACCCGATGACCTTTTTCCCGCTGAGTATAGTTGACCGGGGGTATATATATAGTGGGTAGGGTAGTTTATTATTTTATTGTTATTTTTGGACTTTCTCTGTGCTGTCGTTTTCGCTTGAGCAAACCAGGATTCTCGCTGTCAGTCACCTCACTCCTAGGTGGCTCCGTCGTGGAAGCTCAACAGTTTTCCTCTCGCCAGTCGTGCAGCAGTGCCAAGTAGGCCCTTGTACTCATTTTCCCATTCTGTTCAATTGGATGAGCTATTTTCTTGTATTCGTGGTTAGGTTTTTACTTAGGTTCCCGTCTTGACATGTATATATTCTGAAGCGAGTGGCGTGACTATTAATGGGGGGGGTCTTTATGGTTTACTTGATGCCTTCTTCCGTGGCTGTTATGGTCTTACAGCCTGCACTCGATTGTTGGGGAAACCGGTGCACACGGCCATTATGTTGTCTGCACCAGTTTGCCCCATTTTGTGTTTGGCCGTCCGGGGGACTTTCATGGTTTTCTTATGAGGCTGTGATGATTGGCTACACTGTTCAGCCGCTCCCGTCTTCACAAACAGGACCTGTTTGATGTTCCACTTCCCGCTTGGGATGCTGGGGCGCACACCTTAACGGTCCTTAATTTTGGTAACTCCGCGGTTTTTGTGGAAGCTTGTAAGCGGAGTTGCGACTCAAAATAGTCTTAGAGGTGTCGAGGTTGAGTCAAAGCCCTCTTTTTGTAATTAACCCATGGTTTAAGTCCAAGGTTTAGGATTCGGGGTGCCCATGGTTTAAGCCCATGGTTTTGTAATAAGTGCACTTGTATAAAGAGCACTTTTGTAAAAGAGTCGGGTTAGGCTTTTAATGTAAGGTGACTTGATGCGAAGCTAAGGCTAGTTTTGTAAGAAAGGTTAAGTCCCAGCTATGTGCATGGACGACCTCTGCAGCTGTGTGTGCAGAGGGTTTTTGGGTGATTAAGAAGATCTGCAGCTGTGTGCGCAGAGATCTGCAGCTAAGTGCGCGGCTTGAGGAATTGAAGGGATCTGCAGCTGAGTGCGCAGATCAGAACTGTGGTTTTTGTAAAGAGTTGAATAAAACACAGTTCTTTGGATGTAGCCCCTAAAATGGGGGTGAACCACATTATATATTGTGTTGTGGTTCTTTTGTGTTGTCTCTGTTATGTTCTTTTGTGCATTGATAAGTAGATAACTGATAAGTAAGGTCACTGCTAAATACTAACTTCGCTGTGAATTCCCAGTTAAGGGTTAAGCAAGACACTGTTTGTTTATCTAACTGCGAAGCTATATAAGTGAATTTCAAATATCTGTATTGTATGATTATTATTTGTTAAAGGCTAAAGGTACAGTAATATCCCTCTTCTGCTTACAAAAACCTGATTCTGCAGCACCCCATAGCTGTTTCAGGTGAGACTGCAACCTGTTCGCAGGTTGTTGCCAAAAGGGCCAACACTGTGGGTATTTTGTTGGTGCGAAGACAAAAGTATAGAACCTGGGTCTGCCCTAAGCCCAACATGGGATAACCTTGTTCAGTTTCGAATCCGAACCCCAGACCAATCTAAAGTGAGCGTTTACAGTGTTCTGGGGGACTGTCACCTGTAGCGTCCCTTTTGAGTTTTAGATTAGGTGCCTTTCTATTTTCGCATGATGTGTAGGTTGTGGGGCCAGGAGAGGGTTTGGGACTATTTTTGGGTTGACAAAGGTCGTGTTTGCTCAATCCGAACTTTGTTGGACTAAGCTGGTTTCAGTTTTAGACAAGAGAGTTTGTTTGAACATGTTGCTTATTTTTTATATAACTGCAGTCATGTTTAACGCAGATGAGGTAAAACGCTTACATTGTTATCTCAATCTTTAAAAGTTGTCCGGAAATGACCTAACAGAACCTAAAATGATTTTGTACATGACAGGGAAATTCCTTGGAACTTAAGATGTCTAAGTGTCAAAAGAAGAAGGCTCCCGTGGTCGAAGAGGAACTCGACGTTGAAGTCATCACCAAAGTCAAATATATTTATGAGGACACCAAATGCATAATTGGTGTAGAGCTCGAATATCAATGGGGAGAAATCTACAGATTGATTACGTGCCGAGAGGTTCCTGACTTAGGTTTTGAGGAAGAAAACATCTATGTCAACATAGAGAGGTCTTCATTAATGAAAATTGCTACGAGACCCGAACTCTTTCCATGCTCTGAGGTGATTGGGTGGATTCTGCCCAGGGCAGATGTGACCACCATGATTCTGGAGAATGTTGATAAATAGGGTTATGCTGCTTATAGCCCTGGATATGTAGCCCTAGCTTACCACTTGCCAGAAGCGCAAATATATCTGACTGAAGACTGGTTGAAAAGCATCAGGATGGACCTCGTCGAGACACTCAAGAGGATGCTCATGCCTGGAAAAAACTTTAGAAGCAGGCCAACTGGAGAATATGACACCGCAAGCCTAAGAACCCCTTACAGGTTCATTGCCTTGATGCTTAATAGGATTTTTGGGAGAGCCCACAGTAAAAGCTTCAAATTGGAGTGGGTGTCGATAATTTTTTATGTTGCAACACAGGGGACCGTTTTCAATTGGGCCAACATTGTCTCCAATAGCCTCTTGGCCTGCATGGCATCAGCATTAGGAGGGGTGTCCCAAAAGAAATCAGAATTCTACATGAGCTCCATACTTATTGATTGGATACTATGCAATCAACCCTTCCCCAACCTGAGATGCATCTGGTACCAGGAAAGATCACCAGTTTACTCAGCATACAAGCTACTGTGGGCCCACAAATACCACAGTCACTACAGGGAGGTGTGTGAGCATTTCATTATGCCATTGTATACCCTGATTTTCTTAAAAGAATGTGACTGCATGTCAGAGGAGGCATTGCAGGTGATTGAAGAGTATGTTGATTATTACTTGACTGAGGATGGGCTATATTTCAGAATGTTTGGAGGCTCTAGAGCACCCTCACTACTGCCTAAGTATGCCACGGACTATGTAATTCACAAAGAGGCAGTTAGACAAGTATTTCTAGATGGCATAGGAAGTTTTTTATTTGAACATAATAAGGCAGCATACCCTCCTTTGCCTTTCAGATTGGGGAGTTACAAATTTATTAGGGTAAAGAAGGCCGATGAATTCATGGAGGAGTTGGAGAAGTTCCATTTTGGGGAAATGCCTTTCCACAGGAATGACTCCCGTAACAAGGTTGTAGAGCACTGCAAATAGGCTAATGTCCATTTTGAATACACTAGCCACTGGGACAGAGAGGAGTCCATTTTTCGTAGTGCACTAAACATGATGGCATTAAGGAAAAGTTTTAAAAAGAAAATCACCACCAAAGGTGGAAAGGGCCTGACGAGTAGGCAAAGGCCGAGGAGGAGGAAACCAGGAAAAGAAATGAAGAAGCTCAGAGGTTAGCCCAAGAAGCCAAAGGATGGCTAAAAGGAGAGGAGGAGGAGAAAAGAAGAGCTGCACAAGAGGTAGCCAGAAAGGTAGAAGAAGCTGCCAAAAGCAAAGAAGAAGAAAGAAAAAGGAAGTTAGATGAGGAGCTGAAGAAGCAAGAGGCAGAGAAGATAAAGCTAACACAAACAGTGACAAAACAATCAGCTTCTGACGCAGCAGATAGTCAGGCCCAGGACTTGGAAAACCCCGACATTCAAGATCCTAAAGTACCCACTACCAACACACCAGGACAGTCTATGGTCCCCACCCTTAGGCTAATCCCCTTTGAACAGAAGAAAGGGGAAGAGGTACCAGATTTTAATACTATCTTTTATGATAAAGAAAAGAAAAGGATAGTAAAAAGAAACGAGAGGAAGGTTGAAACCGAGGGGATGTTTGGTAAGATGATTAATGATACAACCATTGTATACGGGACAGACAGAGAGCCCAGGTTCACTATCAGAGCGGGGGCTGCAATGATCCATGCTTCAGAGGACAATGTAGATAAAATAATGATGGATCTAAAGTAGTCAAAGAAGTCTTCTTCTCAACTCAAAGATACCCTGAGAAAGGAAAGAGAAGAAAACAATAAGTTAAAGAGAAAGTTTGAAGACATACAAAAGGAAATCAAGTCTTCAAAGGCTGAACTTCAGGTCCTCCAGATAGAGAAAAGATCTATGAAGACCGCCCAAGAGTGTTTGGAGAAAGTACAATAGGAATATCAAGAGTTGAGGGCAAAGAAGGAACAACTGCTAGGTAGGATAAAGGATCTAGAGTTGGAGAAGACTACCTTGGAAGCAAATGAGAGGCAATCTCAAGGGCAGGAGGAAAAACTTAAAGAGTAGATTACCTCGTTGACAACAGCTTTAGAGGAAGCCAGAGAACAGTAGGTTAGTCTTTAGCCTTTCAAGGAACACGTTCTGGCACAGAGAGCCAAGATGTTGCAGCTGCAGGTGGCCATAGAGGAGGAAAGATGCAAGGTTTTGCAGGTAGACAGCCGGTTGGAGGAGATTTTGGAGACCTCCTCATATTTTGTTGACAGATCTTAGGACATCCTGGAAGTCCTGATAGGAAGGATGACAAGATTAGAAGAAAATGCAGAAACTCTTGTAGAGTTACCCTCAAAGGATCAACAAGCCCTTAGGCAGGACTACGACTTGTTGGAGTTTGCCATCAACACAGTCGAGGAGTTCAAGAAGGCTGTTAGGATGAAAATAGGGGCATGTACAGAATTCTTAAGAAGACTTCTGATTAATCATAACCGATTCCAGGTAGAGGCTGAACAAAGAATGGATGCTTTTACGGACCACAGCCTGTTTGTGGAAATTTTGCAAAGAAGGTACCAAGAAGATGAAAGAAGAATACAGCACATTAAAGCTTTAGATGAACAGACCCTAAGGAATGAGGTAGATCATTCCGCGGTTAGTGTGCAGCTGTTAGAAGATCAGCTTTGCCTGAGTACAGCCAAAATAGAAGCCATCATGAACTAGGCTGCAAAATTCGAAATAAATATTCAATTCTTGGAACCTTCTGAATTTGAAAGTATCACCTCAGAGGCTTCAGCGTGGAAGAAATTTCTAAATAATCAAGAGGGGCCCTCATGAACATTTGTTCACTTTTGCAATATGTTGTAAATTTTATAAACACTTAGTGAAAGTAAATTTTGGGAAGCAAAGAGTTGGGGAAGCCCAAGAGTTATTCGTGGGCAGCCCAACAGTCTTGTTCTTTTGTATAAATATAGAGGATTTAGATGAAGAGAGAACTTTTTCCCAGTTAGATTAGTAAAGAGATATTGTAAGAAGAACTATTTCCTTTTGCAATAAAGAATTACAGTTTGCCTGTTGGAGAAAGTTTGGTGGGATATTCAAACGTTATGCTATGGATTTGTTGAAGAGGAACTATTTCGTTTTTAGCTCTTGTCCACTAACTGTGAGATTGTTTTGACTCTTAGGACCTATGTTCTTGTTTGAATGATTTCTGGCCTATTTTATGAAAATTACCACCATGAGTAATGAAGGTTGTTCATAAGCAATTGGCTATCTGGTTGTTTAAATATCTTTAATTGTTCATGTGTTTTGAAGGAAGTATCATCTATCTGTAATTTCTCTTTATAATGCATGCACAAGATATATTACTCATTAATAAGTTACAATCTTGCTTCCTGGGGATAGGTAGGTAGTTAGATTTATTTTCTTGCTGTGTGTGTGATTTAGATGCTTGAGAGTTTAAGACGAGAGGTAAGAACCTGTGCATCACATTGTGAATACTCCTTGCATTATTTATCAATCTGCATGTTAAATAGGCACTTACATATCATACTTTAAATCAAAAAATACAAAAATATATACGGTGGACCGGGCCCCAACCAGTAAAACCTTTTATTTTTGTTACTTGACCTATGGTAGTCGGACTGCAAACCGGATGGATTCCCTACACCAAACAGTCACGGGCTAGTTGGGAACGTTGACTGGGGAGAATCCTTTATTGTTGTTTCCTGCGATTTTCCAGGCCTCAACACTATGGAATCCCATTCAGGTGTAATAGATGCCACATATACGGTTATGTGCTTAAGGATTGTAACCGGCCATTCACCGATAAGTATTGGCAAAAAGAGTATACCACAACCTCAGATTCTTTGAAGGTCAGGTCGCCACGAGCTGGTTTTAATCTACCGACGATCGATCCTGTCTCTGATATTCAATCTGATTTGGTTATGGTAGTTTATGCAGCTGATAATGACTAGATCACTATTGGATCTATGAGCTCTAGCGCTCTGATAGACCTCCTTAATCCTGGTGAGTCCACAGGTAATATTGAGCACACTCTGACCCCTCATTTTATCATTGCAACAACTTCCCCACCTAATCTAGCCTGCACTAATGCCAAACCCGATGCATCCCAAGGATACAGGTATGCTTCCTTTGCCACCAATGCTATATATTTTACTTCTCTAAAGGCCCACCACTATAAGGGGGAAAATACTAGGAGGCCTTTTGCTACTGCCTCTTTGCTTGCTAATGATGAAGAGTGCATCCCCCAGGAAGATTATCTTTCCCTAAAGACAATCAAATACTTCTATCCTTTAGAGGAGGTTGTTTCTCAGAATGATGAACTACTTTCCCATCCTCCAGTTATCCTAGGACATACTCACTCTCCCTCCAAACAAGATTCACCCTTATTAGATCTCCCACCTACCCCTCATGCTACTCTTCTTCCCATTCCCATTCTCTCCTTGCTTCCTTCTCCTATATTTCCTCCTCCTCCTCCTATTGAGGTCTCAACAGCTTCATTGGTGGTGAGTCCCCAACACACTCCCTCTGCCTCCCATATTTCTAGGTACTCTCTTCGATATGCCACGAAGGCTACCCTACAAAGGGGACTGGGACTGGCCAAATCACCAATATCACCCAGAATCAAGGGACGAGTGTCCATTATGGAAAAGGCCCGTCAACAAAGCTACAGGGATATCTCTGATGGAAAACAACAAACCATTCTAGGGGCGCTTAGAGCACAGGCTCACAAAACAGCTGCCTCCTAATGCTCATACTTTCCTTGAACTACAGTGGGATTGGTCACCCCTCTAAGAAATTAGCACTCAAAAGGTTGGTTTCCATACATCGTCCTGTAATCCTATTACTCCAAGAAACCCTGACCTCTCGTGATGCCATCATTGTTGAGCATGGACACCTTCTACCTATTTGGTACTTTCGGTGTACTAATGCTATTGGTCGCTATGGCGGGGTAATTATTGGATGGGAGCGCAAAGAATTACTATGTACCAATTCCTGGTCTATTAATTCAGGGCTTAGCTCTACTTTGTTTTCAAGAGAGTTTTGGAATTCGCTAACAATCATGAATATTTATGGACCAAACAATGGTAGAACAATGTTCTAGAATCGCTTACTCAACACAAGTTTCCATAGAATGGACAGATTTATTCTAGGAGGTGACTTAGACTTCTCAATAGGAGAAGCTAAAACTTGGGAACCTAATGCAATCAAAGAACCCTTATCTGACTTCTTTCTGAGGCTATTAGAAGAGAAAGGACTCATTGATATTCCCCACACACAACTCATACCAAACTGAAGTAACAAGAGGGTGGGGGATGAACATGTTTCTAAAAGACTGGATAGGTTCCTCATTAATGGAAGTGATCTTCAGATGAATCCCTCTATTCATCAATGGATTGGTGATGGTGAACCCTCTGATCACCAGCCGGTCTTCCTTGACTTCAAATTCCTACCAGACAAACCTGCCACTCCTTTAAAATTCAATGCATCCTGGTTACAATAGGAATCATACAAGCAATTGGTTAAGAAGACATGGACTCCACTTAACATGGGTAGCTCCTCCTTGGCAGCTGAAAATTTTTCCAACAAACTCAAAAAGGTGAAGAAGGACTCCTGTGAATGGGCCCTTTAGCACCGACTCCCAATGAGGTTGATTACTCCAAATTGAAAAGGACATATCCTTATTTACATCAGCTAATGTCCATGGATTTGCCTCTACTGCCCAAAAAGAGATTTTCATGGATCTCGAAGCTAGGAAGAAGTCGATTCTGGATGAAAAAGAGCAGACAATCTGGTTACAGCTTGGAGATGGAAACACTAAATACTTCCATAATTTCTTCCGTCATAGACTTAGTACTAACACTATCTGGCAACTGGAAAAGGGGGATGGTTTGATGGCTTCTGGATTCGAAGACATGGCTATGGTAAGTCTTAAACATTTTGATGATCTATATAAAGAAGACATCAGTTCAACCATCAAGAATATGATGGATCTCATGGCTTTCTTCCCCAAAGCTATTTCAATGGAGTAAAACGGACAATTTGATAAACAGGTTACATTGGACGAGCTCAGGGCAACAATCTACTCCATGAATGCTGACAAAATCCTAGGGCCTGGTGGTTTCTCAATTGAATTCTATAAAGGCTTCATGGACATCATTGAGGATGACCTCCTTGCTGTAGCTGAAGAATCCAGGGTTCGGGGAAGGATACATGCAATCTTCAATAACGCCTTCATCGCCCTCATACCTAAGAAGGACAGAGCTATGAGTCTTGATGACTATCACCCAATCTCACTGTGTAATGTGGTCTACAAGGTAATTGCCAAGATATTAGCCAACAGAGTTAAAATTTTCCTATCAGCCTATATCTGTCAAGAGCAGTTTGCATTCCTCAAGAGCAGACACATACATGAACCAATAGTTATAGCTCAAGAGGTTCTTCACTCGGCTAATCTTGAAAAAATCCTTTGGCACTCTTCAAAGTCAATTTATCCAAAGCTTATGACCATGTCAATTGGACGTTGATCAGACTTATTCTCACACAGAACGACTTCTCTCATAGCTTGGTCAACTGGATTCTAGCCATAGTTCAGTCTGTTTCCTTTGCGGTGCTTATCAACAGCTCGGCATCCAATTTTTTCAAGCCTAGACACGGCCTCAGATAGGGCTGCCCCCTAGCTCCGCTATTATTTATCCTCATGATGGATGGGCTTAGTTGTATGATGATAAAAGTTGCTTCACCTGGACTCTACAAAGGATACATGTTTGATGTTAATGTATATGCGTCTCACCTTTTTTTTGTTGGCAACTTGTTGTTCTTCTCTGATGGCTCATGCAGGGATGGGCTCATATTGAAATCTTCTATTAGAATATTCTTCCAAGCAACAGGAATGCATTGTAACAACCTGAAATCTACTATGTATTTTCTAAATCTGGAACATGGGGAGGATCTTTGGAACGCTCTTAATTTTGAATTCAACTCTGTAAATGTGGTGACAAGAACCAAATACCTTGGTTTCTTCATCAAGCCAAATGATTAGTCCAAGAAAGACCGTCCTTGGCTACTTGTGCAGGTTGAAAATCGCTTGAAGCAGTGGTGTAACCGGTGGATTTCTCGTGGAGGCAGGCTGGTGCTTGTTAAATCAATAATTGAGGCTATCCCCATGTACTGGTTTACCATGTCTACCATCCCTGCTTACATTCTTCAGCGAATAAGGATTCTCTGCAAAAAATTTATCTGGGGTGGTATGGATAAGTCCCGTGCTTTCTCCTCGATTTCATGGAAGAGCATCATGCGACCAAAAGCAATGGATGGATGGGGCCTCAAATATATTGTTCACATCAAATATATTGTTCCACTTATTGTTACAGATTGGATTCGGGCCCCTGTTAAAAACACTCTATGCGCTTCTACCTTCTGGAGGGCGACTGTCAACTCTTTCGACATCATTGGGAGCTAGCTTGCCTGGAAGTTTGGCAATGGATGATCTGTAAGAATTGGTCAAGACCCTTGGGTGGGTTGCAAGGCATTTGTCGGTTTCTCTGATGATATGATCCATCATTTAACTGATCGAGGTTATACCCATTTGCATCAGATTTATATTCTGAATGCTCCTCCCTTATCCCACCAACGTTGGATTCCTGCTGTTGACCTTGCCTTCATTGCTGGTGAAGCAATTATTTGGGATCAGTACATTCACAATCTGCAGTCTAGCATGGTTCGGTTGACTGATAAACTGGATCATCTTCTTTGGACCAAAAATGCCAAGGATGGGTCATACTCGCCAAAATTGGGTTATCTTGCTCTCAGAGAATTAGACGACCCTCCCCAGCCTGACTGGTGGTATCAAAGCATCTAGTCGCTCTCATGCCCACTTAAAAACAAATTGTTTTTCAGGCTTGTCTTAGATGACAAGATCCCGGATTTGGAAACATTAACTCACATATTTTTAGTTGGGCCCAACAGATGAAATTTATGTGAACAACAGTCTGAAACCATTGATAATCTCTTCTTAACTTGTCCATACACGTAGGGGGTTTGGAAAACACTCTCACTTTTTGTAGGTATTACACACTTTTGGCGTCTGACTGACATAAAGCTGGCTTGAAAGGACTAAATGATGAATGATATAGATAAAGAAAATTGTCTACCACCATTAAAATAATTTACAAAAATAATTCACTAATTTATAATGATGACCTCCCTATAGTAATCACATGAAACAATCAACACATAAATAATAATTATATAAAACATTCACAACATGATATTATAAATAATATCGATAAAAAGAACTTATCTATCACATCATTAAGATTTAAAAGAAAAGAAATCGATTATATTAAAATAAAATTTTAAAAATAATTTGAAGATAGATGTACACTTTCACTTCATTCCATCCTTACACATTTTAGTCCAATTTCATTTTCATTTCACTTTCATAAGGTTAGATGAAAATGGCATTAGATGAAAGAGTATAATCAACTTTGGAAGCACACCCCTACTTGAGAAACTTCAATTATTTTAAAAATACATTTTAATAATAATAAAAAAATACCTAATTAAATAGCATTTTAACAAATTAATATCATTCTTTGTTAAAAACAAACATCAGAGTAATACAAACAAAAAGTGGGTCGTTGTTCCATCTTTATGGTTTTGACAATTTATTTATTTTTTATTGTAATTTTTTGCTTTTAATTATATAATATTAAAATTTGACCAAAATTATCTTCTGGCCAAATTCCGATAACTGAAAAACGTCCCAAACATAAAAGATATATATAGTACTCGTATTTCTTAGATGGCAGTATAGTTGGATCGTCCATAGACGCATATTCGCCATGGCTCCAATTGTTCTTGCCACAACTATATTTCAGTTATGGCTTCAAAGAATTACCAAGGTTTCATTGGAAAGTTATGTTATTTGAAATTTTTGTTTAGAAAGCTCTTCCCTGGTAATGCTGCCAACTTCGTTCTGTTCTCTAAAGAGTTTGGATGAATTGGATTTCTTTCATTTTTCGTGGAAACGTTTGTCGGATTCCATTGGAATGTTTACAGTGTTGAAAAAGTTGAGCATCTTAACCATACACAATCTTTTAAAAATGTTGGACTCAAAGAAATGCCCATTAAAAGAACTAACATATGAAAAAAGTTGAGAGAAGTTTAAATAAGCAACAATAGTGTTGAGCAAACTGGACGCTTTTGCAAGCTTCTACCATCACATATGTCACAGGAAATTCTAGCACATGTCTCCTTGAAGTTGACAAGTTTCCTAAGCATGCGGCTCATGAATTGATCAGCTTCGTATCCTCACAAATGATTAAGATTAATACATTTGAAATACGTCGAGATATATATTTGATATATTGATAATGCTTCTTTTATTAAAGAAGGTGTCAATTACTTGTATCTAACAGTTAAGCTAATATAACAACAACTTAATTTATGGTTGTTAAGCTCATAGTTGAAGCTAGGCTCATAGTGGTATCATCATTGGAGTTAAGCTAATAGTTGTATCTAATAGTTAATTTAAAAGTTAATATAAAGCTTAGACTATGCCTTATGCACATTAACTCGACTCCCAAGTGCCATATGGAGTTCAATTGTCACATAATTTGCACATTACCTAAGTGATTGTTCTTGGTGCATGGTTTCACTGTAATCAAGGTCAACTTCTCATGCTAAGAAATGGAGTTCATCTAAATTTATTTTAATAGTTGTATCACTATTGGAACAATCTAATAGTTATCCAATACAACCGCGATTAGAGTTGAAGTTAAGATAATAGTTGTAGAATCATTGGAGTTAATCTAATATTTACCCAATATAACAGTGATTAGAGTTGAAGTTAAACTAATAATTTTAAAATCATTGGAGTTAAGTTAATAGTTGTATCTAATAGTTAATTTAAAAGTTAATATATTGGCAATTGCAATTCAAGTAAAAGTCATTATTGGAGTTGAAGTTAAACTAATAATTGTATCATCAATGTATTTAAGCTAATAATTGAATAGTTGTATCTAATAATAGAATAGTTGAAGCCGAAGTTTGTTTTTTCCAACTATCACAAATTGTACTTATCAGATGTTAACTAAGCTATTTTTAATTTTTTTGAAATTGTTAATTATGAGTTAGACTAATCTCCTTTAAAAAGAATCGAAAACCTAATTATATCTATATGAAAAACCTAAACATGTAATATGAATTGTATATTAGCTAGATGTCCAACTACTAGATGCAAAAGTTTATTAGGAGTTTGGAGGAGTTTATTATGAGTTGCAACTATTTTATTAGGAGTTCGACTCTTACATGACTCACATTAGCTAGACTCTTAGATGCCAAATGCAGTTGGACTAAGCCCCAAGTGATTAGAGTTGAAGTTAAGCTAATAGTTGTAAAATCATTGGAGTTAAACTAATAGCTAAGCTAATAGTTATCCAATATAACTGTGATTAGAGTTGAATTTAAGCTAATAGTTGTAGAATCATTGGAGTTAAGCTAATAGTTGTATCTAATAATAGATGGAGTTAAGCTCGTAGTTGTATCTAATAATCAAATAGTTGAAGTTTAATTTTAATTTTTACAACTATCATTAACTGTATTTATCACATGTTAATTAAGCTATTTTTTCTTTTTTTGAAATTATTAATTATTAATTTTGAACGACAACCATAGAATCAATCTAGACAGTACACTTGTCTCATTCTCGTTTAATATTGGACGACGCCCATAGAATCATTATGGACAGTATACTTGTCTCACTCTAGTCCGTAGATGAAAAAACATAGATGGTAGTCCACCCCAAAATTATAACATATATACACCTTCGGCCTATATATAAGAAGCAAATATCCTTTTTTTATGCAAAGAGGAACATAAAGTTATCAAAAATATAGTAAAATTTTTTTTTTTTAATTTTTTTCCTAAATAATCATTATTTTATTAAAAATTCAAATTTAACATGTTAATTAGTTTTTATACAATTATTATATTGTAAGTAAATTTAGATTAATGTTTTTTTTTAATTTATTTAAAACTTTATATACAACTATTTAAATTAATAATTTTTTTATAAATTTATCTAAAAACAATTATATATATTAATACTAAGGACAACTTCTATAATAAAAAAAATCTATTCTATATAAATATGACAATTTATATTATTAAATATTATCTATAAATAAGTTAATATATATAAATATGATTATTTATATTATTGATTTTGTTTTCAATAACAAAAAGACAACTTTATATTATATTAAAGCTATATCATATTTACATAATGACAAAGTATGTAAATAGACCAATCCCCATAATGTTCAGCTAAATCCCACGTAACACCAAAAAGTATACAAGTAGAAGTAATCCTCAATATAAGTTTACCATCTATACAAAAACCAACCAACTATTATCATCACACTTTTCTTAGTGTTGTTCGAGATAACCAAAAGACTAATTGAACAAATCCATATGACTATTCGAGAGCTCGAGCCTGCAGATGTTATGGAAAAAATAAGCATGCTATCCATCCCACCAATCTCTCGCTTAGAGAGGGAGTGAACTTCAACGTTCAATTCTTTGTAGATATGATTGAAATATAAGAAGGTAAAATCTTTCATCAGACACCTGGTGGTGTTTAACCAATGTTGAAGCTCCAAGGATAACACTAATGCATCCCCCAATGCCCAATTAACGATGACTTGAGAGTCATCCAAAACCTATAGATTTTTTATACCCCAGATTTTAGCACAGGTAAGTAGACACCACAATCCCACCACTTCAGCGCGAGTGTTTGTACCAATTCTTTCCTTTGTCTAGCCTTTAAACATATCACCACTACCAGACTTGATGACAAACCCCGCTGCACAGGCTCCCTTTGATGTTGTCCCATCAAAGAAACCGATCGGATGCTCCTGCACCAGAGATGACAACTTGCCAATAATTCTTATTTTATCATTTTTTACCTTGTTCCACTCCATGAAATTTGATAAAATCTTCAAATATATGGTTTCATCTTTCTGCTGTAAATTTGAGAATATGGAAGCATTTCTTGCCTTCCAAACTTCCCAAAACACAAAAAATTGAAGAAAACCTACATGAGACTTCATGTTGTGCCATTTCCACAAATTTTCCTTGATCGATATAGCCTCCCATCTATGCTCCAACTTAAATAAATTCATCAAAAGGTGCCAAATTTCCACCAAGAATATACAGTCACTAAACAGATGCGAACCGGTTTTAGCTTGTTGATGGCACAAGAAGCACTTACCAGGTCCCGTATAACCTCTACTTTGTAAAACATCCCACGTCAAAATTTTATTTTTATATTATTGATGTCTATATAAATATGCTTATCTCCATATTTTTATGTGAGACATTATCTTTATATTAATAATGTTGGTAATAACTCCCGATTGATATTATTCCCTTACCAAAGCAAATATTTATACATTACAATGTGGCGGTTGAGAACCAGCCTTTTCACCTTCCTATCTATTCATATTCCTATTTATTATTTATTTACAATAATCCCGACGGATTATTCTAACAATCCCCCTCTTAATCCGAAGGGGTGTTCGTAAGTCCGAGCATGTTTCTGAATCTTTCAAACTTTTCTCGTCCAAGCACTTTGGTGAAGATGTCTGCAACTTGATCATTTGTGGAACAATGTCGAAGATGGACTGTCTTGGCCTCTACATGATGTCGAATCAAATGATACTTTGTGTTGATGTGTTTGGTTCGATCATGGAATCTAGGATTCTTAGCCAGCTTGATTGCAGAAGTATTGTCGACCAACAATGGAGTGGAGTTCTCTTGTTTTTCTTGCAAATCTTCAAGTATCTTCTTGAGCCATACTATTTCTTTCGTTGCTTCAGCTGCAGCCACATATTCTGCTTTTGTTGTTGAATTTGCTGGAACTGACTGTTTGCGTGATCTCCATGAAACAGCTGCTGATCCAAGACTCATAGTGTATCCAGAAGTTGATACTCCTGTCTCCTTATCGCCATCAAAATATGAGTCTGAGTACCCAATAAGTTTGAAGTCATCGACTTTA
>LPNX010223414.1:63525-85426 GCA_001517045.1 Pseudotsuga menziesii | reverse complement strand
TCTTTGGATTGGTCTTTGCCAGCTAGGGCAGCACCAATACTAGATGCCAAAGAGTGCATCTTTACAACTATTAGTTTACAATAATAAACTTGATATGACAAAGAGAAATAGAAAAAATAATAACCTTCCAGGTCTACAGTCTCTGCCAAGGTGAATTACAATCTCAACTTCAAGTTTTAAAAATGATACAATGACAGAGAAAATATTACAACCAACAGTCAACAATTATCTCAACTCTTCGCAGATTTCAAAATCAAAACTTTATGCAGTCAACATGATGGGCAGAATCTTCTTTCACGTAGAATGTGGTCACAACTTCAGTCTTCAAGTAGATGTTTGCAGCAGTCTTCTTTCTTCAACTCGGTCATCACAATTCATTAATAGATAGCAACCATGCTCATACAAAAGTCAGGTCATACAACCGCACTATCTTTAATTCATACACATGAAAATCTTCAAATTAATTCAAATCAATAGTCACTTCACTCAGCTCCCATGTTGAGCTCAATGTTTGTCTCTGCCCGCAGAAATAATGATAGCTCAAATGTTGTAAACGTGGTCTATTATGCAGCCGTTTTATAGGGTGAAAAATAACCTTCAAATTAATTCAAATGTCACTTGGTAAGCCGCATCATACTTCATACACAACAGTCACAACATTCATGACAACATTCATGGGCCTCTTTCATTCAACACAAATGAAAAAGTTTGCAGAATGTACCACTCACACTCCAGCACTAAATTAGGGAAAAATTAGGGTTTTTGTATTTCAATGAACAAAAACGTTTTACCTCCACGCTCATATATCTTCAGTACGCAGCATATACATATCAGTCACAAGCAGCATACATTATTTCTCCAGCGCAGTAATCAACGCATCATTCTTCAGCATTCATCCTCCACGCAGCATATATATCAGTCAGTATGATATATATCAGTCACCTCCACGTAGCGCCAATGTTGTGCAGCGAAATGGCAGTCTCAATGTGACTTCAGTCTTCACACAGCTTCACGAGACACGATCTCTATGCAACAATCATTATCTTTATGCCGCAATCACAATAGTTATGAAAACACAGATGGAGAGTCTAGGGTTTACGTTCCATGCTTCCGGTCCAGTTCCACGTTGGCTTCAGCAAGCTTCAACGTAGCCTTCAATGTAGCTCGCTTCACACAGCACTCTCTTCAACAAAATAGGAGATAAAAACATGTAGCTAATGTGAGATTGCAGCCATCTCGGTGGACTGGGAAGGGAAAACGTTGCATCTTATATTCATTATAATTAATATTTCATCAAACTCTAGTCGACGGCACAACCATGTCGAATCCACCACGTTCTTCAAAAGATGATTCTGTCGATCCCAGAGATTTGCGGTTCATGCAGGAGAGTATAAGTGATTGCTTCAGTATAGGCGGCCACAAGGGCGTAAAATTGCAAGACACCATAAATGACCTGAAAGCAAGCCAGCTCTGGTGCGAGCACAGTCACCGGCGTTCAAGGCAGCATATCACAGCTTCACACTTTGCACAAAAATAATTAAAAAATAATAAGGTGTACAAATCCCATCCTCTCATACACCATTTATCAACCAGAAAAATCAGATGGCTTTGATTAGAACCGATTTCAGATCTCCACCGTTATAGCAGATACAACTTTGCCCGTAAAGGCCTCTGGAACATCCACTACAACAGACCGCCCAGTTGACGGCTGAAACATATAAGAGATTTGAGAGTTGTCAGGTCGAGCAAACCCATTCACAAAAATTCGGTCGCCATAATGTGAAGCGCATTCAAAATTGTAAAATCTACGAGGAAGATCAACGACAGCAGTCCAAACGTTTCCGTTGGCATCATACGTGCTGACTTCTTGATCCGAGAACACATACAATTACCCAAAAGAACTTCTTATACAAAATTAGGGTTACACTCCCGAGTTTTCAATGCACCAGAGATCACCCAGAGGGCATTCATCAGGTGGAATAACTAACGCAGATATACTCCAGTAGCAAGCATACCTCAAAGCATATACTCAACGCAGAGAACGGTGGGGAAATTCAACTTAGGGTTAGGTAATTCAAAAATTTTAGCAGAGAATAAACGCAGCAGATGGAGGAGTAATGCATACACTGCATGCGACTCGACTGGCAGACTGATGGAGCAGTCTGGTAATGGACTGGCAAGCAGAATGCATGGAATGGGCAGACTGGCAACAGGCAGGAGTTATGGCAGCGCTCTGATACCACTTGTTGGTAATAACTCCCGATTGATATTATTCCCTTACCAAAGCAAATATTTATACATTACAATGTGGCGATTGAGAACCAGCCTTTTCACCTTCCTATCTATTCATATTCCTTTTTATTATTTATTTACAATAATCCCGACGGATTATTCTAACAAATAATATTAGTTACATATGTGTGTTGATCAAAAGAATTGGTGTACTTTTGAATTTACAAAATTATTACAACTCAAGATTTATGAACATTTTAAATTAGTGGGGAAGGAAATATATTAAAGAAATTGTCTTTGTATTACTTATTATGTCCTTCAGGGGAGTATATAGTTTTGTCCCAAACCTTATTAATTTGGGCCTAAGATGAATAAATTTTTACTTTGGCTATAGTTTAAAATATTTATTGTATTAATGAATTATTAATTATGATTTTTTTAAATTTTATTGGGTGCAGGAGGTTGACTTTGTCCTTGTTTTTTTATGCCAGGAGGGGCCTATAGACTGACATCAAGTCCTGTACATGTAGGAGGCAGGGTGCACACTCCAAGGATATCAAACAATCTGAATTAAACTAGATCACGTTACATTGGAATTTGCAAGCATAGAATTTAGGGCTGAGGAACTTGACTCACTTTGTAGGAAAATTAATCTCATATCCTTTCAATGAATTAGAGTTGATGGCATCTTTGGGATGTTCCTCACGATCTCATTGTTCTTTACTGAATGATCTCACCTAGTGGTTGAGGTTGTAATTCTCTCCTTTTAACAGTGTGAAAACCCTTTTGAATTAAATCGCCAATGAAAAACTCCTTTACTCGTGCCTGTAACCTATTGTGGTTTGGTAAATCATGCCATAACTTCTAGCAGCTCCTCAGTTGACTTGAACAATTGGTCCCAATATCTACAATAATCACATGACATGATTCACTATTTAGTGGAAAATGGAGTGAATGCACATGATATTGACTTCAAGAGTGAGATGATCTTCAAATTAGAATTTGCTTTCTGCAATGTTCGACGTAATCATCAAATATGAACTTATGATTAGAATACGACTATCTTTTTAACAACCACACTCATCAATGATCAATATAAAATTTAGATCATTAAGATTCTCATCTAGACTACAGTGCACAATTGCATGTTTACTGGCATTTTCCTTTTGACTTCATGACAAGCTCCAAAAATATGAAACAATCTGCATTAAACAATATCAAACAATCTGCATTAAACCAGAGTTTGTTACATTGAAATTTGCGAGCATAGACTCTAATGCTACGGAACCTGACTCACTCTATCCGACATGAGTATAGACTCTAGTGTCGAGGAACCTAACTTATTATGTCCGACGCTTTGGGAAACAACGAGTCCTTTTCATTACATCCTCTTCTCGGTATTAACAGTATTTTTAAACAACAAATAAAACATGGCAACCATGGAGTAGCCACTAGCTCTCATGTACCCTATATACCACTACAGAGAAAATATCCATATTCCAAGGTTGTTGTTAGCTCAACCCGATGGTAAATAGTTTTTTATGGTTGTGGTTTATATTTTAGGAAATAGCATCGACAGTGAATAGTATGTGAGGGTTTCCTTTACAACTTGAATTTGCTTCAAGTTACAATCAATGCCATCAGTTATGAGATCCCTTCATGTTTTTTGTTTAGCAGATATATGTCAAATAACACACAAATTTACTGCAGCATTGGTGGCAGATTGGTAGATGTTGGTCTATGTCATGGTATGTCATATGTTATTAGAGTTTTAACGTAATATTTTTCTTCAAGTAGAATATGTGATTGATCCAATGCCCTTGGATTTGCTTTTGCTTGTCGATGAAGACTCCTTAAAATATTTTGGGGTTAAATATTAATGTTGCTTTAGACATGGGCCATCTATGTTGGTCTTTTAATAGATCATGGGAAACCTTCTCAAAAAATTTTGCATTTTTAGATCATAATTGAGGTCCCATGTATAGTTAAGAAAATTTGTTGAGAAGAGCATATATTTCTCATCTCTAAAATGCCTACCTCTATGATTTTTTAAAAAGATCCAAGGATCTTGTAGTTGCAATTATTGCCAACCAGCATAAGTTATTCTGTCAAATATATCCTATTTTGAAGCATCTATCAATGTTAAAATATAGCAACAATATATCATTGTACTTTAAAGGTTAGAGTTGGCTAATAAAATTCCCATCATATTCGTTCTTATAAAAAGACAATTCTAATTCTATTTTAATGATTAACAACTCTTATAAAACAAATATTACAATACCTTCAGTATCCTCTATCCATGTCATACTCAAACCTCAGGTTGTACTTAATTGTCAAATGGTTGGTATATAAATTCCCTTGTTATGTTTTTGTGTACTGAAATCATTATACTTTGAATGTCAAGAGATGTAATCTTCATCCTCAAACTGATGAAGGGGAGAGGCTACAACTTTTTTCAAAAGTTGACTCTCACAATGCACAGGTATACAGAAGTGTTCCATAAATGCACATGCATATACATAAGTACTTCCATAAATGCACATGCATATACATAAGCGCATATAATGAAAGTGCTTTCGTATAAATACGCATGCATATATAGAAGCACTTCCATATATGCGTGTGCAATTATGGAAGCATTTTCATAAATGCACACACATTTATACGAAATTGCTTCCGTATATGCGCACACATATACCGAAGTGCTTCCGTGTAAATGCCCGTGTATATACAAAAGTGCTTCTATATAAATGCACATGCATATACGAAAGCACTTATGTATATGCCCGTGCATATACTGAATCGCTTCCTTAAATGCACATGTATTTATGGAAGTGCTTCTATGTATGCATGCTCATATACGGAAGTGCTTTTATAAATGCGGGCGCATATATGCAGGCCATTTTGTAGATGCACATTTGTAAATGCACACACATATATGGAAGCTCATATATAGAATGGATTTCGTATATGCGTGTGCATTTACAGAAATGCTTCCATATATGTGTGTGATTTATGGAAGAGAGATTCCTTAAAAGCACATTTACAGAAGCGCTTCCGTATATGTGTGCACCTATGCGGAAGAGAGCTTCCGTAAATGCACATTTTTCCTTCAGTATATGCGTATTTACGGTTCAACGAGCTTCCATATATGCACATTTTGGCTTCCGTAAATGTGCATATACAGAAGGAAAAATGCGCATTTACGGAATCTCTCTTCCATATATGCGTATTTATGCCTTCCATATATGCGCATTTTGCGTTCTGTATATGTGGATTTATGAAAGGTAGAAATGTGTATATATGAAATCTCTCTTTCGTATATGCGTATTCTTTGTCTTCCATATATGCGCATATACGAAAGGTAGAAATGTGCATATACGGAAGAGAGCTTCTGTATATGCGCATTTTCCCTTCTGTATATGCACATTTATGGAATACATAAATGCGCATTTACGGAAGCTTTCTTTGGTAAATGCGCATTTATTTCTTCCATAAATCTGCATATACAAATGGAAAAATGCGCATATACGTAAGCTCTCTTCTATATATGTGCATTGTGCCTTCGTATATGCGTATTTCTACCTTTTGTAAATGTGCATACATGGAAGGCATAAATGTGCATATATGGAAGAGAACTTCCATATATGCGCATTTTTTCTTCTGTAAATACTCTCTTTCATATATGCACATTTTTCCTTCCGTATATGCGCATATACAAAAGAGAACATTTACGGAAGGCAAAATGCGCATATATGAAAGAGAGATTCTGTATATGCACATTTCTACCTTCCGTAAATACACATTTATAGAAGGAAAAATGTGCATATACGGAAGCTAAAATGCACATATATGGAAGAGAGCTTCCATATATGCGAATTTTTCCTTCCATAAATGTGCATTTACGAAAGGCAGAAATGCGCATATACAAAACCTCTCTTATGTATATGCACATTTCTGCCTTCCGTATATCCACATATACAAAAGACAGAAATGTGCATATATAGAAGAGAGCTTCCGTATATGCGCATTTTTCCTTCTGTAAATGTGCATATACAAAAGGATAATGTGCGTATACAAAATCTCTCTTTCATATATGCACATTTACGGAAGGCAGAAATTATATGCACATTTTTCCTTTCGTATATGCACATTTATGGGAGGCAAAATGCACATATACGAAAGAGAGTTTCCGTAAATGCGCATTTCTGCCTTTTGTAAATACACATATACAGAAGGAAAAATGTGCATATATAGAATCTCGTTTCAATATATGTGCATTTTGGCTTCCGTAAATGCGCATATAGAGAAGACAAAATGTACATATACGAAAGAGAGCTTCTATATATGCAGATTTTTCCTACAGTATATGCACATATACGAAAGGAAAAATGCGCATATTCGGAAGCTCGCTTCCGTAAATGTGCATATACACAAGGCAAGATGCGCATTTATGGAAGAGAGCTTCCGTATATGCATATGTATATACAGAAGGCAGAAATGCGCATATACGGAAGAAAGCTTCTGTATATGCGCATTTTTCGTTCTGTATATGTGCATTTACGGAAGGCAAAGTGCGCATATATGCACATATATGAAAAAGAGCTTCCGTAAATGTGCATTTTTACTTTTGTATATGCACATTTATAGAAGGCAAAGTGCACATGTACGGAAGCTCACTTCCATAAATGCGCATTTTTCCTTCTGTATATGCTCATTTACGGAAGGAGGAAATGTGCATTTATAGAAATATCTCTTCCATAAATGTGCACATACAGAAGGAAAGATGCGCATTTATCAAAGCAAGCTTCCATATATGCACATTTTATCTTCTGTAAATGTGGATTTACAGAAGGCAAAATGCGCATATATGAAAGAGAGCTTATGTAAATGCGCATTTCTTCCTTCTGTAAATGCGCATTTAGCTTCCGTATATGAGCATTTTTCCTTTCATATATGCGCATTTATAGAAGGCAGAAATGCGCATTTACGGAAGCTCTCTTCCTTATATGCACATTTTGGCTTCCGTAAATGCACATATATGGAAGGAAAAATGCACATATAATTTCTATATATGCGCATTTACGAAAGGCAACATGCACATATATGAAAGGAAAAATGCGCATATATAGAAGCACATATACAAGAAAGTCAAAATGAATGTAATGGATTTTTTTATTTAATAATTAAGACATTGAGAGGAATCAGAACAAGAGTAGTTGTTGAAAGAGTGTTTACTAACCCACAAGGGGAAAAGACAATTGGTGAAGGTTGTTGAGTGATATCTCTTCTCCAAAATTAGGTCAAGACTCCTTGTGGACTCCTTTTGCAACTTGGATTGGGTCTAATGAGAGAAAGTGAAAGTTTCCTAAGAAACTGAGGTCAAATTCCCCCCAAGGGTGGAGGCCAAATTGGATTCCCAACTCAAGTATGACCCTCCCAACTTTTGGAACAGAGTATGGGAATGAATATCAAACTTTAAGGGATATAATTAATCATGGCTATTAGCTCTGCAAACTGATTATAATGTACAGCATTCATATGACAACTTTCAGTGAAATTGCTGAAGGAAAAATGACATTAATAGCTCGATTTTGACACATGAAAAGTAGATTGAATGTTTTAGATAATGACATGACATATAGATACAATATACAACATACAAATGGATTCCCCAATAGTATTAAACATCAAATAAATTCCTTCATAGAGATCTGATATACAAATGCACCCTCTTGGTGGCTACTTTTATCCCTGTCATGCCATATTTGTCATAGGTCTACAATCAGGTCTGAGTTTTTCATATTTGTCATAGAATCTTCCATCATTTGTTGTCATAGATTGCATGGAATCTCCTTCCCAGTGGCACACATTGTCTTTTTAGTCTCTTCCTATTTCATAGGAGTTACACTCCTCTACTAATTCAAATTCCTTGGCTCATGATATGCTATGTGACACCACATCACCCTCCAAGAACATGATGGTCATGCCAAGTGTGTGGGATAATCTAGCCACCCGAGGACTCCTTAAGCCTCCAATTGTCTCCATGAACCAATGCCACCTTATTTTCTTAACATTTATTATTTATGTGACCCAATTTAATGTGACTATGGTAAACAAATGTCCTTTTGGGTCCCACAGCTCCCTTGTTACAAAATTTATGCATCCACCTCAACCTAGGGAACTAGTAGGTTGGTGGAACATTGTTTGCAAGTAATCTTATTTGGATGGGGACATGAAAATTGGTCATCCTACCCATGTAGTGAGTGTCATAGTCAAACTACTCATGATCTTGACAAATTATCTCCAAGGGACATAACAACAACAAGATTTTGTAGTTATTGTATGGTGTGTAGTTATTGGTCGAGTGCTATACACGCCGCTGCAAACTCTTAAAGAGTTTGTCGGGTGTATACCAATGCCATGGTGTCCATTAATAACCATCCATGCCATTGTATCCATTCGAGCTCACAGATCGCCATCCTCCATCCGGCAACAACATCATGCGCCCAACATCCATTCCATGAATTCATGCAGCATTCAAGTCACAAATAAAAGACCATCTAACACATCCCATCGACATCCTTTCCATGGATCCATGCACCATTCAACTCACAAATCAAATCCCGTCTAACACACCCCATCTGATCCGGAAACAAGATCTTTGCTACTCTATGACGTTCACATGAATTGCATAAAGAGCATGAACGAAGCTCACAAATCCATAAGAAGAGAACTAAACAGCATAGACAACACGCACATAAAGACAAAAAGTTGATAACGGAGTTCGTCCAGGATGGACTACGTCTCCAGGCCTGCTTCTCAATAGGTGGGCCGATCTATAATCTCAGCATAAGGCAAAATACATGGCAATGATACAATGATACCTTGGCGACAATGTTCAGGAAGAGAACCGCTGCCCAAAACACAACAAGACTGCTTCCAGCAACTCCGAAGCCTGAAGACGGTTTAAAACGAGTATAAATACTCGTACCTTCCTCCTGCAAAGCTACGCAATCTCCCTTCTCTCCTTTAGCTACAAAGTGTCCACTCCAAAGCATGAGTGGCAAATGGCATATGAGGGGGTTTATATAGGCTTGAGTTAGCCCTCATCACATTTTCCTCATGATTTCTTAAGTTACAACAATTTTGCCTAAATAGGCATGTGGTTACAACTTCCCTAAGTTGGTTTTCATAATAAGCCAATTCCCTTTGAAAACTCCAACTATAAAACCATATAGTTGGTTATAGTTTAAAACTATACCAAGTATAGGTTAAACTCATTTATAATATTTTAAAAACCCACTTTTTAAAAGCCATTTGTGGTGGCGCTCCAACTATGGCATATTATATTGTTATAACATACCCATAATGGCAGCGCTCCAACCCATATAATGTAACTCGTTGAAGTTTGTTATAACACCATGGTCTCCACCCCATATTAGGTGGCATGTAACACATGGTCTCCAACCCATGTTAAGCGCCATAACCAACATTTGTTAAGAGCACGTGGTAAGTGGTTATGTGGTGGCGCGTTGAATGGGTCATGAGCCGCGTTGAATGGGTCATGAGCCCCACGTGACTTGTGGGTTGGAGTTGCAACAACTCCCCACGTATCTTGTTGTATTGGCAACCATGGCCTCGACCCCACTTTTTGTGTTATTATAAACTTTTCCAAGCTTAAATAACAAAATGTTAACCCACATACCAATAATCATAAGTAGCCCAAGTGGTGAAGGCAGAGCGCTTATACAAGAGAGGTCACGGGGTCAAACCCCACGGAGGCCATAATTTTTGCCTTAGACATATTGGCCAATCCATGCTGCCACATGGCGTCCCAGGATTGGTCCACCTCACTCCTAGTCAGCATCCAGTCAACCGCCAAGTCACTATTTGTATTGCCACGCCATCATCCATACGTCCAGTCACCATATGCTAGCTTGGATCCGTACTTCCATGTGTCACCTTGTGTCTGGTCTGTACTGCCACGTGTCACCATGTCAGTGGTGCCACGTGGCACCCCATTTTGCCAAATTTGCCTGTTTCATCAATACAACAGAACGCGATAACTTTCTCATACGAAGTCCGTTTGAGGTGAAACGAACGCCGCTGGAATCGTCTCGACGAGCCCTTCGATTTGGTACTAGTTTTGCTGAGATTGGAGGAATTAAAAATTTTGCCTTCTTGGATCCTCCTAGATCATTCCTCCCCACTAAGAAGCTTTTGGCCTCCAAAAGCCTTGACTAATCAACAGATAGGTGAGGGAATTGCTCCCTCACTTTCTCCTTCTCGATCCACTTGGTTTTGCTTGGATGAGTGCCTCTAATGCCCACTCGAAGATAATCAACATCACCTCTGCGAGAAGTCCTTGTCTTTTTGTCCAAGATGACATCTTCCTTTAGCTCATCCATGTACTCAGGAGCAAATTCATCAACTGATGGAAATGAGACATTCTCCCTTTCATCCATGATCATGGGAGGCTCATAGAGTTTCAAGTTCTCCACATTCACGACTGAGTAGATCTGCATGTATGGCGGTAGCTCTAAGCGAAAAGCATTCGTCCCAATCTTCTCCAAGATGGTGAAGGGACTATACCTAATAGGCTTGAGCTTCTTTCCTTCTCCTTTCATCCTCTCCTTGCTGATGTGAAGCCACACTTGATCTCCCACCTGAAACTGATGATCAACTCTATGTTTGTCATGGCGAGCCTTGTACTGGGCTTGACTCTTCTCCAACTGCTCTTGCACTGCTTGATGTACTTGTTGAACTCTCTGAATGAACCTGCGGGCTTTGTCTTCATCCTTGGAAGCGCTTGAATCAACCTCTCTCCCATAAGTCAAGTCCAATGGAGTCTTTGGTAAGTACCCAAAGCATGTCTCAAATGGCGAGCTCTGAGTGGAAGAATGCATAGCCCTGTTGTAGGCATGCTGCACATACTGGATCTGTTCATCCCATAACTTAGGATGCTTGTTGCAATAGCCTTGAAGCAAATGGACAACTGTCCTGTTGACTACCTCTGTCTGTCCGTCGGTCTGTGGATGGAAAGCGGTGCTCCTCTTCAGCTTGGTGTCCATCATACACCATAATTTTGTCCAAAATTCTCCAAGGAATCGGGAATCCCTATCCGAGATAATGGACGTAGGGAGTCCGAAGTGAACCCATACATGCTGAAAGAAAAGAGAAGTAGCCTGCTCTGCAGTGACCTGCTTTTTACATGGCATAAGAATACACATCTTGCTAAACCTATCCACGACCACATACAAGTAGTCATGACCCCTCCTAGACATAGGCAAACCCCCCACAAAATCCATGGAAATGCTTTCCCAAGGATGGGAAGGAACAGGAAGTGGTGAGTACAGCCCCAATTTTCTATTAGTGGGCTTACAAGTAGAGCACATCACACACCCCTTTACATATTTTGTTACAATGTCTTTCATGCGAGGCCAATACACAAGTCTTTGCAAATGAGCCAAAGTCTTACCTACCCCAAAATGCCCTGATACAAGAGAAGTATGAGCTTCTCGTATTACATGGACTCTTTCACTGATAGGAACACATAACTTGCCCAAATGATAGAGCAACTTTCCCTGCAAATAGTAGTCTTCCACCTGTGTGCCATTTGTTAGCTTCTCATAAACCTCCTTGAAATCATCATCAGTAGCATACTGCTCAATATAACTTTCATGGGATAAAGAAGCATTTTTCAAGACAATAGATGCAACAATAGAAGGTCTAGAAAGCATATCTACCACTTTATTACTAGTACCCTTCTTGTACTTGATAACTGCGGACAACCTGTACATGCCCACATTAGGAAGAAGGGCATCCTGCTGGAGATGAATCTCATGTTGAATCTCCCTTTTGGGAGGCAAACCTGTAGGTTCCTGAAATATTTCATCATAGTTAGCCACAATATCAATCATAGCCTTTTTATGAGAAGGATCACAACCTTTGAAAACATCGGATGCTTCAGCATCTTTTGCTCTCACAACCATGAGCATGTATCTCTTATTAGTGTTGATGAGCCTCTTCATCTGTCCTGCACTAACAAGAGTGGTGTTAGCCTTCATACTGTGAGCTCTCACAATGTACTCCACCCCATTTTTGGTGAGATGGTACTTGTTCTCATGACGGAAGAATATTGCTTTTCGATCATACAAGTATGGGCTTCCCAATACGATACCGCAGATGTCAAGAGGAACAACATCGAAGTCCACCTCATCGATCAACTTGGAAGCAATAGAAAACCTTAACCTGCATTGCTTAGTCACCTGTAGCTTAGCATTATCACATACCCATCCAAGAGGATAAGGCTTGGGGTGAGGTTTAGTCTGTATGCCCAACTTCTTAACAACTGATTCTGAGATCAAATTTACTTGAGAACCCGGATCAAATAATGTTTCAATCTTTGTATGCCTAGACACAACTCTGATGTGAAACAACTCACTTCTTCTTTTATCATTTTCTTTAGAGACATGAGTAGAACTTGAACCAGTATGAGGAGTTTTATTACCTTGCATTCCCACGGCTGTAATCCTGGTTTCGTCACCTGAGTCGGAACCCAAATCTTGTTGCGCTGTTGCAACAGTCTTTTTCTTCTTTTTGCCTCCAAAATGCTTTGGCCTCTGTTCAGGATGCAACTTCCAACAACTTTCTTCATCATGCCCATCATTGCTGCAATGTTTGCAATGGAGCTTTCCTCCTTCCTTCTTGGCAGTAGCTGTCTTCTTGCTCTTGTCTTTTTCCTTGAACTTGTGGTTGTTGTTGTGCTTGAAAGGCTTTTTCTGATGGTCTCCTTGCAAATGATTCCCCCTGCTCTCAAGATGAGTAGCCTGAACACTTGCTTCATCCACACTAGTAGGATTCAACAACAGCAAATTATGGCGTAGATAATGATGAAGAGCACCAATGTACTTCAAAAGAGTGTCAGGAGAATCTAAAGAAATATTCAACTCTAGAGCTTTCTTTCTAAATTCTTCAGTAAAATTCTGAACACTCTGACCCTTGCCTTGTCTAAAACTTTGCCAATCCATCATAGCCTTTTGAACATAACCCAACGGATAAAATTGCTTACGTAAAGAAGAAATGAAAGCAGACCATGATGAGAGAAGATTACCCATTTGTTTGCTACCTTGCTGAAGCTTGCTTTCCCACCATACAAGTGCGGTGCCTGTCAGCCGAAGTGAAGCCAACTGAATCTTCACATCTTCTTCTTTAATCTGTTGGACTCGGCAATAGACCTCAATTTGCCTTATCCAATTGTTCAACTTCTCTGCATTCGATTCCCCATTGAACATGGGCAAATCAAACTTCACATCAAGCTTCAATAAGGGCTTCTTTTGAGGCTCTTTGTGAGGAACCTTGGAATGCTGAGAATGAGATGAGGAAGAAGCACTTGAACTTATGCTTGAAGCTGAAGGTGAAGAGGGAGGTTCAGGAGGCTCTTCGCCACCTCCTCCTCGGTTAACTGAAGCGTTGCCTTCGTCCTTCACTTCTTTGTCTTCCTTCTTTACTTCACTGCCTTTTCTTTCTTTTGCCATGCGTTCCTCATAGTCTGCAAACAACTTGTCTACCTTGTCGGCCATCATGTAGAAGACCTTGTGAAAGTTTGCCTCCATCTCAGTGCGGGCATCATTAGCTTCCATCTTCTTCCTTCGGTGTGCACGCCCGATCTTGGAATTGTAAGGCTCTAATGTACCCTCACCAGCTTGCAGTTTATCCCTCGTGAGCATCCACACTCACAATCCAACGTCAAATAGCCCTGCTCTGATACCACATGATCCGGAAACAAGATCTTTGCTACTCTATGACGTTCACATGAATTGCATAAAGAGCATGAACGAAGCTCACAAATCCATAAGAAGAGAACTAAACAGCATAGACAACACGCACATAAAGACAAAAAGTTGATAACGGAGTTCGTCCAGGATGGACTACGTCTCCAGGCCTGCTTCTCAATAGGAGGGCCGATCTATAATCTCAGCACAAGGCAAAATACATGGCAATGATACAATGATACCTTGGCGACAATGTTCAGGAAGAGAACCGCTGCCCAAAACACAACAAGACTGCTTCCAGCAACTCCGAAGCCTGAAGACGGTTTAAAACGAGTATAAATACTCGTACCTTCCTCCTACAGAGCTACGCAATCTCCCTTCTCTCCTTTAGCTACAAAGTCTCCACTCCAAAGCATGAGTGGCAAATGGCATATGAGGGGGTTTATATAGGCTTGAGTTAGCCCTCATCACATTTTCCTCATGATTTCTTAAGTTACAACAATTTTGCCTAAATAGGCATGTGGTTACAACTTCCCTAAGTTGGTTTTCATAATAAACCAATTCCCTTTGAAAACTCCAACCATATAGTTGGTTATAGTTTAAAACTATACCAAGTATAGGTTAAACTCATTTATAATATTTTAAAAACCCAATTTTTAAAAGCCATTTGTGGTGGCGCTCCAACTATGGCATATTATATTGTTATAACATACCCATAATGGCAGTGCTCCAACCCATATAATGTAACCCGTTGAAGTTTGTTATAACACAATGGTCTCCACCCCATATTAGGTGGCATGTAACACATGGTCTCCAACCCATGTTAAGCGCCATAACCAACATTTGTTAAGAGCACGTGGTAAGTGGTTATGTGGTGGCGCGTTGAATGGGTCATGAGCCCCACGTGACTTGTGGGTTGGAGTTGCAACAACTCCCCACGTATCTTGTTGTATTGGCAACCATGGCCTCGACCCCACTTTTTGTGTTATTATAAACTTTTCCAAGCTAAAATAACATAATGTTAACCCACATACCAATAATCATAAGTAGCCCAAGTGGTGAAGGCAGAGCGCTTATACAAGAGAGGTCACGGGGTCAAACCCCACGGAGGCCATAATTTTTGCCTTAGACATATTGGCCAATCCATGCTGCCACGTGGCGTCCCAGGATTGGTCCACCTCACTCCCAGTCAGCATCCAGTCAACGCCAAGTCACTATTTGTATTGCCACGTCATCATCCATACGTCCAGTCACCATATGCTAGCTTGGATGCTGCCACGTGGCGTCCCAGGATTGGTCCACCTCACTCCCAGTCAGCATCCAGTCAACCGCCAAGTCACTATTTGTATTGCCACGTCATCATCCATACGTCCAGTCACCATATGCTAGCTTGGATCCGTACTGCCATGTGTCACCTTGTGGCTGGTCTGTACTGCCACGTGTCACCATGTCAGTGGTGCCACGTGGCACCCCATTTTGCCAAATTTGCCTGTTTCATCAATACAACAGAACGCGATAACTTTCTCATACGAAGTCCGTTTGAGGTGAAACGAACGCCGCTGGAATCGTCTCGACGAGCCCTTCGATTTGGTGCTAGTTTTGCTGAGATTGGAGGAATTAAAAATTTTGCCTTCTTGGATCCTCCTGGATCACCATCGATAGGTCATTTACATGTTTTTAAGAATCGTTGACTAGCTAGATTCGATTGCATCATTTAATTTTTTATGGGATGGTTATCTACGAGCCACCTCCAATGTTGTGTCGTTTACATATTCAAATTCAAAAGGATGGTGCATTTCCCTCCTATTTGTCTCAATCCTATTTCAAAATTTGAACGCTGCATTTTTGGGAAAGTAGATTGATGGTGTTCAGGGATTCCTAGGCAAGCAGATTGATGGTGGAGCGAATTCTTTCCAACCGTGACAATAAGAATCCTCTTACTAATGTATATTTTGTGATAGTTTTACCCTCTCGTTTATTTGATCGAAGGGAATAGGTAAATACAAAATATATAGCATTCAGGTTGATGTATTATGATTCTTCAAAAATATCTACATGCTCCTATGTGTATTCATTCAGAACTACTCCTACAAGGCAAGCACAAGTCCCTCTAAACCTTGAATTTTTGGATTTTCAAGAATATTGAATTAACGACTTCAAAATCATAGGCTTTGAAGGAGTGAAACATAGTCTTTAATCATGGCCAGTGAACAAAGTAATCTAGATTATGCAAATTCAATTGAACAACACCCAACTTGTAGTGATTTAATTCAAGCTGGCAGTCACAGTAACTTGGTTTCAAAATCTTAAAAATAGTATCTACATTAATTTAGCTTTCTAATATATCATGGTCTTAATACTTATAAAGATAGTGTATTTTCTGATGGTTGATCATCTTTATGATGAATGTTATATATTTACTTTGTTTCCAAATTTGTTTGACCTTTTCTATAAAAGGCCTGAAATTTAAGAGGAAATTAAGCGATGGCGTGACAACCGCAATTTGGTCTTACGATGGAAGAAGTTTAGGCAACATATATTTTTTTAACAATGGAAACTCAATATTTTTTAACAAAGGAAACTCAAACTTTGAGGCATGAGCAAAATAAAGCAATGGATGAGGTCCAAGAGCCACAGCGGTTCCCTTCTAAACTACAATTAACAGGAAGATTATGCCAATGAAATGGGAAATCTGAAAATAAAAATATATTTCATGACACGCTTGATATTACAAATCTATCATTTAGCATTAGTATCATGTCCTCATCTTGCTAAGTTGTAGGAATTTCATTCTTTACAAGATTAATGCCTTGTACCTTTTTGTTTTTCATATTTTCTCGTTTTGCTTAAAATAAATCGGTTTAATAATAGATTTAGGGGATAGACACACCAGTATATATAATTTATGCAATTTTCAATAACACAAACTAGAATATATGATTTTTTGTATATATGATCTATGTAACTTTCTACCACAAAGCAGAGATGGCACGACATAAATATCTTTTCACAAGGATAGATTGACAAGGAAAATTATAACTTGATCGCTTATTAATTAAGAATTGAAGCTATGTTTTCTCTTTGAGGCATATTATTGAGATCATAGTGATACTCAAAATATTTTATAAGATTAAGGATTTTTTTATAATCAATAATATAATTTTTTTAATATTGTAGTGTTTTACAATCTAATATAAAAAGATGTTATTAGTAACAAAAAAAATTACAGTATATATTTCAATTTTAAATTTTACACAAAAACTTTAAAGATTAAAATCAACTATATACACTTATTTAAAATCCATATTTATCAAACATAAAAAAAATATTCAAACATATTTTTTTTAATTTTTAATACTTAAAGAAAAAAGAATTTCACCTAAAGAAATAAACTTGATCATGCTCTTAATAAATCCCAATATAATATAAATCTTACATAATCACATTTAATATTAAACAATTATATTTATAAAAGTTTTAATAAGTTAGCATAATAACAATCATTAGTATATAGCAATATATAGCAGTAAGTACTAATATATACACTACTGCATATACGAGTATATACACTACCAACATTTATATACTATTGGTATATACACTAGTTTACCAGTCCAATATATTACTAGTTTACTAGTGTATATAACTAGTGTATATACCAATATATAAACTAGTGTATATACAAGTATATGCACTAGTGTATATACACTAATATATACTTAGTATACATTGATATACACTGGTATATATATCGATATATATTACTAGCATGTATATGGTATATACACTAGTGTATATTAATTATTATTCTATGTGAGATTAATGAAATCCAAGTAGCTTTGTTTTATTGCATTTTTACTTTGACTTGTAGGGATTTGTTCTCACTAGCCTAGGATTGAGTGGGGTGCATTTGGAATCTAAAACTAGGTCTTGGAAAATGTAAATATATGATAAGTACATTTTAGGAGAACTATTTCCTTGACTCCGACCAAAAAATAAGAGGTGTTTCTGTAAAAAAATGTGCATTTAGCTTAAATTAATTTCATTCATGTTGTTAGGCATTTGGATAAATTGATTCAAATTTAAGGTGCTATGTTATTCCCAAACCATGATGAGATGTTTTTTGTGCTTTTTAAGACGTTCCGACTAGAGACTCATTTTGAGGAATATTTTCAAGTTCCGTTGGTTGATTTTCATTCGATAATCCAATACATATAAACCTATTTACATTAATAAAATCACCATTTGAGTTACCATTCATCTTAGTTGGGGTACTCATAAATGATAACATTTTATGCACATGTCTTTTTAGTTTTTGGATCACACATTTGCTTGATGATAATAACACAAAAACAATTTTCAATTATTTTCGGTCCATCATATTTATTCTATTATTTTATGTGTCACACTAGAATATTTTTAAGAGTTCAACATTAAACTTTAACCCAATCTTCATCCAGAACTTTCTTTTCCATTCAGTGCCATAACAACTAATCTATTTTTCAAACTTATTGTTGTTGAATAATTGTTCTCAATATTTTCTATCAAGTCCACCTTGGACTAGAATGCATCATATTGATTACATTGATTCTATATTTATCCTCTTAGAAACAACATTTTGTTAAGGGAAATATGGACTTTAGAACTATTTCAATATATAGGATTATTTTCAAAATGTTTTGAGAGATCCATCCATGAATTCTTTGGGATTGTCTAACTTATTTTTTTTGTAAGTTCAGAAGTAATCTATTAAGGAAAAACAAAAGTACAGATAAAAGTACAATTCGGCGTGTTTCTTGAACATGAAATCAAAACCAGAGAAGGCAAGATGTAAGTGCAATAATGATCCTCCAAACTATGGAGAAAACAGATCTTACAATGCATAATTAATTGTCTGAGTTTCAAGAAAAGCCTGAGCTAACTTAAACTAGGTAGCTCTAAAGAGCATAGAACCCGAAAAACCTATGTAGAAAAAAGAGACTGTAAACCTGGCATTATAGCTTCTTGTATGGGACTTCAGTAATTGGGCAGCAGTATGTGGTGCCCACTGCAGGCCCTACTCCTTGTTGCTCTCCACTTTCTTGCCTGGTCCATCAGTGCTACTGGTGGAGCTGTTATCGTTGGGGCTGTCCGAGTTGTCCCTGTTGGCAGTGGTGGGTTGCTTAACAGGAAAAGGGGAAGATTTCCTATCATTCTTTCCTTTTTTCCTTACAAATTGACGCTAAGGAGGTGAAGGGAAGTGAGGGTGGTGCTTCTTGGGGAAGGGGCGGTAGGGAGGCTAGAAACAGGAGTAGAGTCGTGAAGGGAAGTGGAAGGAGGAGGCCGTGGCACGATTCAGTATGGCTAGGGTTAACAAGCTGGGATTTCACATCTTGGTCTGCAAGCTACACAATTGGGGTTGTCAGAATGTTTGCAGAGCGGAGGATAAGCCTGGTCATCAGGTTTTTGAAGATCTAGTAATTTCCCCTGCAGTTCAAGGTATGAGTAGCTGTGTGAGGGAGCACGACTCTTCATCCTCCCAGTCATCAACCAAGGCTCATAGCTCTTCCGACACCTCTGCATCAAATCCTTGAGTCCTAGCTTGTGGAATGAAGGGTGGCGGTCTGGGATAATCAGCCCTTCCTCGTCCTCTTCCCCCACTAGGTTGTCCTCTATGGCGTGGTGGCATAGCTGGTTCTGTATGGGAAGGACTAGAACAACGAAGTTGCAAAGCGAGCTAAGCAGGAGCAAGGATGTCGAAACAACGCAGGTGAAGAGCGAGTTGAGAGGGAGCGATGGTGGCGGAATGATTTTTCAGGAGAGTAAAGAGCCTGGAAGAAGGCCTGTTGCACTGCATCCAAGGAGCATGATGGTTGACCATTAAATCCTTGTACCAGACCTACATTTCCTTAACTGTTGAGGGGACGTGAGCAGCTTGGAAGATCGAGCTCACCGTCATCTATCCTGCAGGGGGCGTCATCACTAGGGATGTCATTATTCCATCTACTATCGAGCTGGGAGGAGATTGATGCGTGGTTGTTCCAGTGCGCATAGAGCCACCTGTTCTCCATGTCATCGCCAGCTAAAGTGGTGATGAGACTGGTGATGTGCTAGGGCACGTCATCAGTACTGTGGGTTGGGTGAGCCTGCCTGTCACCCGCATCCGGGGGGGATTATCTAACTTATTTATTTAATGTGCCACCCAAATTATTTTAGAGCATCCACATGCATTAGAGAAAAACCTAATAATAATAGAAATAAAAAAAATTTAAGGTCACAACCAAGAACAACATCAAATTGGTGTATGATACCCTGTTTTTTTGTGGAATATGGGACCCCCTATGTGTAGGGATTTGAATACTAAATTGAAGCTATGACCTCCTTGGAGGAAACATATGGTCTTCACCATTAAGCTCGCTAACAATGCATGCATCAACCTCCCATTCAAGAAGAAATAAATATTAATATTAAAATAGTCAATCAATGCTTTAAAATATATCATCTAGCTTGCAATGTAGAAAATCATTAAATGCACCAAACCTCTCATTCAAAAACTAAATACAGTTTTCTATTGAATTAATAATTCACTCTTATATGATATATCATTTGGGAAATAGATTTTACACATATAGAGTCACAAGTATCAATATGCATATATATATTTGACACTAATAGAATCACACATATAATTATGCATTAAATACATGATAACCACAAAGCTCTACCTCCTACATGTGAGAAGGGATCCCTATATTTATTGTAGATTGCACAAGTTTCACATGCTCCAAATTCAAAATTATTTTTCATAATGCCATTGAGAACATTTTTATTTCCATTTTTGGCATAGCGTTGGCAATCACATGTATTTTCGACATATGAGAAGGATCCCTATATCATGATTGTATATTGCACAAGTTTCACATGCTCCAAATTTAAAACCATTTTTCATAGTAATGCCATTGAGAACAATTTGTATTTCCATTTTTAACATAGTTTTTGCAATCACATGTATGGGCCTATGATGCAACATCGTCACAATGTATATTTTGTTCATTTTTTTCTAACATAAATTTAGTATTCACATGTTCAAACTTATGATGCCACAACCTCCATTCAATTATTTTCTACAATATACTATACACCTAAGTTTAAGTGCTTACTTATTCACAATGCAATTTTGTTAAAAACTCATACTTAAGCCCAATTCTATCATTTTTACAATAGATATTAAAAATCTTTCCAAGTTAGGAATGTGACAAAATCCTTCCACCTTAACACTTCTTCCATTTGCTATAAGGATTTGCACATCTTAACTATGATTTATTTAATGATATGTATTGTTCATTTACATAGGGTGTTTTTTTGTTGTTTTCATGTGTGTTGCTCCAAAGTATATGGTTATATGGTCAAACAACTTACTTTAGGAACATTGGAGATCTTAATATTAAGATTAATAACTTTTCTTGTTTTTTTCCAAAGATAACAAGAGGAGACTAAGAAAGCATTGATTCCAACAATCCTCTTGAAAGTGTCATACATAATAACAACAATTGCACTATTTATCTTTAAATTATTTATGTAGCTTATTTTAGCTATTTTATTTCTTTATTTTGTATATTCTATAACATTTTTTTATTTTGTCTTGCATCTTTGAAATATAAAAAGTAACTTATTGAAATGGATGATGACTAAGTTTAATAAAATAAGAATTTATCAAGATTTAATTTTTTATATTAACCTTCATCAACACATCAATAATTTCAGAAATTAAATATTCAAATTAAAATTTGTCATCACTTCTAGTTTTTACTTCCACAAATTTCATATATATATGTGTGTGTGTGTGTGTGTTCCTTTTACTATCATTAATAATAGGTTTTATTAGTCATATATTTATGTTAATATTATAA